>CAWWDK010000364.1:30000-38788 GCA_963942575.1 Priocnemis perturbator | reverse complement strand
ATCGTACGGTCGGTTCGCATTTCTCGATGAACTTACATACAGCTACGACGGGACTTGGTCGCTGAGCGGAATATCGGATGATGACAATTTTTCTCAAACTCCGCTTCCAGCCGTACGAAGTTTATGAAACTTGTACAGAATGCTCGTGTCGTCAATCGAGAGCACTCCTGCAAGTTTGAAGAAGATCGTACGGTCGGTTCGCATTTCTCGATGAAACTTACATACAGCTACGACGGGACATAGTCGCTGAACGGGATCTATCCAGTACTGCGTTGTAGATGACAATTTGTGTCTAACTCCGCTTCCAGCCGTACGATGTTTATGAAACTTGTACAGACTGCTCGTGTCGTCAATCGAGAGCACTCCTGCAAGTTTGAGAAGATCGTACGGTCGGTTCGCATTTCTCGATGAACTTACATACAGCTACGACGGGACTTGGTCGCTGAGCGGAATATCGGATGATGACAATTTTTCTCAAACTCCGCTTCCAGCCGTACGAAGTTTATGAAACTTGTACAGAATGCTCGTGTCGTCAATCGAGAGCACTCCTGCAAGTTTGAAGAAGATCGTACGGTCGGTTCGCATTTCTCGATGAACTTACATACAGCTACGACGGGACATAGTCGCTGAACGGGATCTATCCAGTACTGCGTTGTAGATGACAATTTGTGTCTAACTCCGCTTCCAGCCGTACGATGTTTATGAAACTTGTACAGACTGCTCGTGTCGTCAATCGAGAGCACTCCTGCAAGTTTGAAGAAGATCGTACGGTCGGTTCGCATTTCTCGATGAACTTACATACAGCTACGACGGGACTTGGTCGCTGAGCGGAATATCGGATGATGACAATTTTCTCAAACTCCGCTTCCAGCCGTACGAAGTTTATGAAACTTGTACAGAATGCTCGTGTCGTCAATCGAGAGCACTCCTGCAAGTTTGAAGAAGATCGTACGGTCGGTTCGCATTTCTCGATGAACTTACATACAGCTACGACGGGACATAGTCGCTGAACGGGATCTATCCAGTAACTGCGTTGTAGATGACAATTTGTGTCTAACTCGCTTCCAGCCGTACGATGTTTATGAAACTTGTACAGACTGCTCGTGTCGTCAATCGAGAGCACTCCTGCCAGTTTGAAGAACATCGTACGGTCGGTTCGCATTTCTCGATGAACTTACATACAGCTACGACGGGACTTGGTCGCTGAGCGGAATATCGGATGATGACAATTTTTCTCAAACTCCGCTTCCAGCCGTACGAAGTTTATGAAACTTGTACAGAATGCTCGTGTCGTCAATCGAGAGCACTCCTGCAAGTTTGAAGAAGATCGTACGGTCGGTTCGCATTTCTCGATGAACTTACATACAGCTACGACGGGACTTGGTCGCTGAACGGGATCTATCCAGTACTGCGTTGTAGATGACAATTTGTGTCTAACTCCGCTTCCAGCCGTACGATGTTTATGAAACTTGTACAGACTGCTCGTGTCGTCAATCGAGAGCACTCCTGCAAGTTTGAAGAACATCGTACGGTCGGTTCGCATTTCTCGATGAACTTACATACAGCTACGACGGGACTTTGTCGCTGAGCGGAATATCGGATGATGACAATTTTTCTCAAACTCCGCTTCCAGCCGTACGAAGTTTATGAAACTTGTACAGAATGCTCGTGTCGTCAATCGAGAGCACTCCTGCAAGTTTGAAGAAGATCGTACGGTCGGTTCGCATTTCTCGATGAACTTACATACAGCTACGACGGGACATAGTCGCTGAACGGGATCTATCCAGTACTGCGTTGTAGATGACAATTTGTGTCTAACTCCGCTTCCAGCCGTACGATGTTTATGAAACTTGTACAGACTGCTCGTGTCGTCAATCGAGAGCACTCCTGCAAGTTTGAAGAACATCGTACGGTCGGTTCGCATTTCTCGATGAACTTACATACAGCTACGACGGGACTTTGTCGCTGAGCGGAATATCGGATGATGACAATTTTTCTCAAACTCCGCTTCCAGCCGTACGAAGTTTATGAAACTTGTACAGAATGCTCGTGTCGTCAATCGAGAGCACTCCTGCAAGTTTGAAGAAGATCGTACGGTCGGTTCGCATTTCTCGATGAACTTACATACAGCTACGACGGGACTTGGTCGCTGAGCGGAATATCGGATGATGACAATTTTTCTCAAACTCCGCTTCCAGCCGTACGAAGTTTATGAAACTTGTACAGAATGCTCGTGTCGTCAATCGAGAGCACTCCTGCAAGTTTGAAGAAGATCGTACGGTCGGTTCGCATTTCTCGATGAACTTACATACAGCTACGACGGGACATAGTCGCTGAACGGGATCTATCCAGTACTGCGTTGTAGATGACAATTTGTGTCTAACTCCGCTTCCAGCCGTACGATGTTTATGAAACTTGTACAGACTGCTCGTGTCGTCAATCGAGAGCACTCCTGCAAGTTTGAAGAAGATCGTACGGTCGGTTCGCATTTCTCGATGAACTTACATACAGCTACGACGGGACTTGGTCGCTGAGCGGAATATCGGATGATGACAATTTTTCTCAAACTCCGCTTCCAGCCGTACGAAGTTTATGAAACTTGTACAGAATGCTCGTGTCGTCAATCGAGAGCACTCCTGCAAGTTTGAAGAAGATCGTACGGTCGGTTCGCATTTCTCGATGAACTTACATACAGCTACGACGGGACATAGTCGCTGAACGGGATCTATCCAGTACTGCGTTGTAGATGACAATTTGTGTCTAACTCCGCTTCCAGCCGTACGATGTTTATGAAACTTGTACAGACTGCTCGTGTCGTCAATCGAGAGCACTCCTGCCAGTTTGAAGAACATCGTACGGTCGGTTCGCATTTCTCGATGAACTTACATACAGCTACGACGGGACTTGGTCGCTGAGCGGAATATCGGATGATGACAATTTTTCTCAAACTCCGCTTCCAGCCGTACGAAGTTTATGAAACTTGTACAGAATGCTCGTGTCGTCAATCGAGAGCACTCCTGCAAGTTTGAAGAAGATCGTACGGTCGGTTCGCATTTCTCGATGAACTTACATACAGCTACGACGGGACATAGTCGCTGAACGGGATCTATCCAGTACTGCGTTGTAGATGACAATTTGTGTCTAACTCCGCTTCCAGCCGTACGATGTTTATGAAACTTGTACAGACTGCTCGTGTCGTCAATCGAGAGCACTCCTGCAAGTTTGAAGAACATCGTACGGTCGGTTCGCATTTCTCGATGAACTTACATACAGCTACGACGGGACTTGGTCGCTGAGCGGAATATCGGATGATGACAATTTTTCTCAAACTCCGCTTCCAGCCGTACGAAGTTTATGAAACTTGTACAGAATGCTCGTGTCGTCAATCGAGAGCACTCCTGCAAGTTTGAAGAAGATCGTACGGTCGGTTCGCATTTCTCGATGAACTTACATACAGCTACGACGGGACATAGTCGCTGAACGGGATCTATCCAGTACTGCGTTGTAGATGACAATTTGTGTCTAACTCCGCTTCCAGCCGTACGATGTTTATGAAACTTGTACAGACTGCTCGTGTCGTCAATCGAGAGCACTCCTGCAAGTTTGAAGAAGATCGTACGGTCGGTTCGCATTTCTCGATGAACTTACATACAGCTACGACGGGACTTGGTCGCTGAGCGGAATATCGGATGATGACAATTTTTCTCAAACTCCGCTTCCAGCCGTACGAAGTTTATGAAACTTGTACAGAATGCTCGTGTCGTCAATCGAGAGCACTCCTGCAAGTTTGAAGAAGATCGTACGGTCGGTTCGCATTTCTCGATGAACTTACATACAGCTACGACGGGACATAGTCGCTGAACGGGATCTATCCAGTACTGCGTTGTAGATGACAATTTGTGTCTAACTCCGCTTCCAGCCGTACGATGTTTATGAAACTTGTACAGACTGCTCGTGTCGTCAATCGAGAGCACTCCTGCCAGTTTGAAGAACATCGTACGGTCGGTTCGCATTTCTCGATGAACTTACATACAGCTACGACGGGACTTGGTCGCTGAGCGGAATATCGGATGATGACAATTTTTCTCAAACTCCGCTTCCAGCCGTACGAAGTTTATGAAACTTGTACAGAATGCTCGTGTCGTCAATCGAGAGCACTCCTGCAAGTTTGAAGAAGATCGTACGGTCGGTTCGCATTTCTCGATGAACTTACATACAGCTACGACGGGACTTGGTCGCTGAACGGGATCTATCCAGTACTGCGTTGTAGATGACAATTTGTGTCTAACTCCGCTTCCAGCCGTACGATGTTTATGAAACTTGTACAGAATGCTCGTGTCGTCAATCGAGAGCACTCCTGCAAGTTTGAAGAAGATCGTACGGTCGGTTCGCATTTCTCGATGAACTTACATACAGCTACGACGGGACTTGGTCGCTGAACGGGATCTATCCAGTACTGCGTTGTAGATGACAATTTGTGTCTAACTCCGCTTCCAGCCGTACGATGTTTATGAAACTTGTACAGACTGCTCGTGTCGTCAATCGAGAGCACTCCTGCAAGTTTGAAGAAGATCGTACGGTCGGTTCGCATTTCTCGATGAACTTACATACAGCTACGACGGGACTTTGTCGCTGAGCGGAATATCGGATGATGACAATTTTTCTCAAACTCCGCTTCCAGCCGTACGAAGTTTATGAAACTTGTACAGAATGCTCGTGTCGTCAATCGAGAGCACTCCTGCAAGTTTGAAGAAGATCGTACGGTCGGTTCGCATTTCTCGATGAACTTACATACAGCTACGACGGGACTTGGTCGCTGAGCGGAATATCGGATGATGACAATTTTTCTCAAACTCCGCTTCCAGCCGTACGAAGTTTATGAAACTTGTACAGAATGCTCGTGTCGTCAATCGAGAGCACTCCTGCAAGTTTGAAGAAGATCGTACGGTCGGTTCGCATTTCTCGATGAACTTACATACAGCTACGACGGGACATAGTCGCTGAACGGGATCTATCCAGTACTGCGTTGTAGATGACAATTTGTGTCTAACTCCGCTTCCAGCCGTACGATGTTTATGAAACTTGTACAGACTGCTCGTGTCGTCAATCGAGAGCACTCCTGCAAGTTTGAAGAAGATCGTACGGTCGGTTCGCATTTCTCGATGAACTTACATACAGCTACGACGGGACTTGGTCGCTGAGCGGAATATCGGATGATGACAATTTTTCTCAAACTCCGCTTCCAGCCGTACGAAGTTTATGAAACTTGTACAGAATGCTCGTGTCGTCAATCGAGAGCACTCCTGCAAGTTTGAAGAAGATCGTACGGTCGGTTCGCATTTCTCGATGAACTTACATACAGCTACGACGGGACATAGTCGCTGAACGGGATCTATCCAGTACTGCGTTGTAGATGACAATTTGTGTCTAACTCCGCTTCCAGCCGTACGATGTTTATGAAACTTGTACAGACTGCTCGTGTCGTCAATCGAGAGCACTCCTGCCAGTTTGAAGAACATCGTACGGTCGGTTCGCATTTCTCGATGAACTTACATACAGCTACGACGGGACTTGGTCGCTGAGCGGAATATCGGATGATGACAATTTTTCTCAAACTCCGCTTCCAGCCGTACGAAGTTTATGAAACTTGTACAGAATGCTCGTGTCGTCAATCGAGAGCACTCCTGCAAGTTTGAAGAAGATCGTACGGTCGGTTCGCATTTCTCGATGAACTTACATACAGCTACGACGGGACTTGGTCGCTGAACGGGATCTATCCAGTACTGCGTTGTAGATGACAATTTGTGTCTAACTCCGCTTCCAGCCGTACGATGTTTATGAAACTTGTACAGACTGCTCGTGTCGTCAATCGAGAGCACTCCTGCAAGTTTGAAGAAGATCGTACGGTCGGTTCGCATTTCTCGATGAACTTACATACAGCTACGACGGGACTTTGTCGCTGAGCGGAATATCGGATGATGACAATTTTTCTCAAACTCCGCTTCCAGCCGTACGAAGTTTATGAAACTTGTACAGAATGCTCGTGTCGTCAATCGAGAGCACTCCTGCAAGTTTGAAGAAGATCGTACGGTCGGTTCGCATTTCTCGATGAACTTACATACAGCTACGACGGGACTTGGTCGCTGAGCGGAATATCGGATGATGACAATTTTTCTCAAACTCCGCTTCCAGCCGTACGAAGTTTATGAAACTTGTACAGAATGCTCGTGTCGTCAATCGAGAGCACTCCTGCAAGTTTGAAGAAGATCGTACGGTCGGTTCGCATTTCTCGATGAACTTACATACAGCTACGACGGGACATAGTCGCTGAACGGGATCTATCCAGTACTGCGTTGTAGATGACAATTTGTGTCTAACTCCGCTTCCAGCCGTACGATGTTTATGAAACTTGTACAGACTGCTCGTGTCGTCAATCGAGAGCACTCCTGCAAGTTTGAAGAACATCGTACGGTCGGTTCGCATTTCTCGATGAACTTACATACAGCTACGACGGGACTTGGTCGCTGAGCGGAATATCGGATGATGACAATTTTTCTCAAACTCCGCTTCCAGCCGTACGAAGTTTATGAAACTTGTACAGAATGCTCGTGTCGTCAATCGAGAGCACTCCTGCAAGTTTGAAGAAGATCGTACGGTCGGTTCGCATTTCTCGATGAACTTACATACAGCTACGACGGGACTTGGTCGCTGAACGGGATCTATCCAGTACTGCGTTGTAGATGACAATTTGTGTCTAACTCCGCTTCCAGCCGTACGATGTTTATGAAACTTGTACAGACTGCTCGTGTCGTCAATCGAGAGCACTCCTGCAAGTTTGAAGAAGATCGTACGGTCGGTTCGCATTTCTCGATGAACTTACATACAGCTACGACGGGACTTTGTCGCTGAGCGGAATATCGGATGATGACAATTTTTCTCAAACTCCGCTTCCAGCCGTACGAAGTTTATGAAACTTGTACAGAATGCTCGTGTCGTCAATCGAGAGCACTCCTGCAAGTTTGAAGAAGATCGTACGGTCGGTTCGCATTTCTCGATGAACTTACATACAGCTACGACGGGACTTGGTCGCTGAACGGGATCTATCCAGTACTGCGTTGTAGATGACAATTTGTGTCTAACTCCGCTTCCAGCCGTACGATGTTTATGAAACTTGTACAGACTGCTCGTGTCGTCAATCGAGAGCACTCCTGCAAGTTTGAAGAACATCGTACGGTCGGTTCGGATTTCTCGATGAACTTACATACAGCTACGACGGGACTTGGTCGCTGAGCGGAATATCGGATGATGACAATTTTTCTCAAACTCCGCTTCCAGCCGTACGAAGTTTATGAAACTTGTACAGAATGCTCGTGTCGTCAATCGAGAGCACTCCTGCAAGTTTGAAGAAGATCGTACGGTCGGTTCGCATTTCTCGATGAACTTACATACAGCTACGACGGGACTTGGTCGCTGAGCGGAATATCGGATGATGACAATTTTTCTCAAACTCCGCTTCCAGCCGTACGAAGTTTATGAAACTTGTACAGAATGCTCGTGTCGTCAATCGAGAGCACTCCTGCAAGTTTGAAGAAGATCGTACGATCGGTTCGCATTTCTCGATGAACTTACATACAGCTACGACGGGACATAGTCGCTGAACGGGATCTATCCAGTACTGCGTTGTAGATGACAATTTGTGTCTAACTCCGCTTCCAGCCGTACGATGTTTATGAAACTTGTACAGACTGCTCGTGTCGTCAATCGAGAGCACTCCTGCAAGTTTGAAGAACATCGTACGGTCGGTTCGGATTTCTCGATGAACTTACATACAGCTACGACGGGACTTTGTCGCTGAGCGGAATATCGGATGATGACAATTTTTCTCAAACTCCGCTTCCAGCCGTACGAAGTTTATGAAACTTGTACAGAATGCTCGTGTCGTCAATCGAGAGCACTCCTGCAAGTTTGAAGAAGATCGTACGGTCGGTTCGCATTTCTCGATGAACTTACATACAGCTACGACGGGACATAGTCGCTGAACGGGATCTATCCAGTACTGCGTTGTAGATGACAATTTGTGTCTAACTCCGCTTCCAGCCGTACGATGTTTATGAAACTTGTACAGACTGCTCGTGTCGTCAATCGAGAGCACTCCTGCCAGTTTGAAGAACATCGTACGGTCGGTTCGCATTTCTCGATGAACTTACATACAGCTACGACGGGACTTGGTCGCTGAGCGGAATATCGGATGATGACAATTTTTCTCAAACTCCGCTTCCAGCCGTACGAAGTTTATGAAACTTGTACAGAATGCTCGTGTCGTCAATCGAGAGCACTCCTGCAAGTTTGAAGAAGATCGTACGATCGGTTCGCATTTCTCGATGAACTTACATACAGCTACGACGGGACATAGTCGCTGAACGGGATCTATCCAGTACTGCGTTGTAGATGACAATTTGTGTCTAACTCCGCTTCCAGCCGTACGATGTTTATGAAACTTGTACAGACTGCTCGTGTCGTCAATCGAGAGCACTCCTGCAAGTTTGAAGAAGATCGTACGGTCGGTTCGCATTTCTCGATGAACTTACATACAGCTACGACGGGACTTGGTCGCTGAGCGGAATATCGGATGATGACAATTTTTCTCAAACTCCGCTTCCAGCCGTACGAAGTTTATGAAACTTGTACAGAATGCTCGTGTCGTCAATCGAGAGCACTCCTGCAAGTTTGAAGAAGATCGTACGATCGGTTCGCATTTCTCGATGAACTTACATACAGCTACGACGGG
>CAWWDK010000364.1:20000-22500 GCA_963942575.1 Priocnemis perturbator | reverse complement strand
GGAACGACCATACGTGCTTGCACGAGTGGGTTCCGTTGGGCGAGGAAGCGGGGTGCGGAGGCTGGGGAGACCCAGTTGGCCGCACTTAGCGGACTATATCCGTCTCGATGCGCCGACCCGGCACCCCCTGTGGCGGTCCGCGACCACAGGGCTACTGTCGGGTCCCGATTTGAGGGTCCGTGGAGGCTGGCGCAAGAGTTCGGACGAAGACAAGAAAGTGTTATGGATTCTCTTGTTGCGGATGAGGAGGTCGACATTGTCGACGAAGTGGTGCTGAGTGCACGAGTAAAGGTGGAGAGGCCGGAAGCGATTAGGGGTGACCCCGATCCACCGGCCCAAGAGTCCTCCCAGGCGGAAGACGACGGGCCTGCCCAGTCCATGGACTGCGAGCGGACCGTGGTCGCCGCCAAGAGGAAATGCAGCGAGGCTGCGATGGATGAGAATGGCAAAGACGGTGACTGGACCCCTGTGGGGAAAAGGCCCGTCCTCAGGCCACGCTTGCCGCGGACTTCGGTTCCGAAGTCCGCTAAGGGAGTAGCCCCCGAGGCCTCTAAGGTCTCGGAGGCGAAAACCTTGCGAGTGGTGCTCGAGAAATGCCCAAATCCAAGCACGAGTCCTGGGACATCTAGTCCCAAGAAGAAGAAAAGGAGGGCTAATAAGCCGCAGCGGACTGGCAACCCGCCCCTATCTCCGTCACCGGCGGAGATAGCAAACAAAGTGCGCGCTATACAGGCGATATGCCTCAGCTCACCTAATAAGGTGAGCAAAGAGGTGTCGAGCCTGATAATGGCGCAGGTCGAGGCTCTTGCCCAAGTGGCGAGAGACCTCGTAGTTAAGAACAAAGTTTGTGAAGGGAGGGTTAAGACTGCTTCGCAAGAAGCAGTCAAGACCAAGAAGGCTGTACAGAGCGCGATCTCTGAGTCACTGAAGAAGGTGGCTCAGAAGGAATCTAAGCCCTTGTCCTACGCCGAAATGGCGAAAAGGACGAAGGGAGGTGTAAGCGCTGCACCAATAAATAAACCACCTATTCATGTGGTAAGAATCTTTCCCTCGGCCAAAGGGAAAGACAAGTATTCTGACAGCGATGCGACCAAGAAGACGGTCCTGTCTCTGGTGAATCCCACCAAGACGAGGATCGCGGTCAAGGCCGTCAGACGTATCCACGGGAACGGCGTTTCCGTGGAGACGAAAAGCCAGGAAGACCTAAAGGTCTTCCTAGAGAGTACGAAGTTGAAAGAAGCACACCTGAAGGTGGAGCTCCCGGCCAAGAGGAGGCCGCTCGTAATAATTTACGATGTTCCCTCCTCGATGAGCCAGAAGGAGCTCCTCTCGGGCCTCCGGAAGCAAAATCTGGATGATTTGCCGAAGGAGGAGTGCGAAAAGGCTATAGTTCCCCGTTTCAGGATGGGGAAAAAGCCGGAGGTCAAGCACTGGGTCGTCGAGGTGGACCCAGTAGTTAGAAAGAGGCTCCTCTCGGGGGGCCGAGTTTTCCTGGGATGGTCGTCCTGCCGAGTGCAGGACTATCTATCCGTGACGCGGTGCTTTAAGTGCCAAGCCTTCGGGCATGTCGCTAAGCACTGCCGATCAAAGGAGGATGTCTGCGGTCACTGCGCCCAACGGGGGCATACCTTTGCTAAGTGCAACGACAGGGATAAGCCTGCGGCTTGCCCTTCGTGTAAGGCGCTTGGCAAATCGCACAAGCATTCTTCCAGGGACAAAAGGTGTCCATCATACCTGATGGCACTTGAGAACCTTGTCAGTCGAACGAATTATGGACAATAATCGTTCTAAACTTCTGAAACCACTGAGAATGCTGCAGTTAAATATGCAGCGTTCCAGAGCGGTTGCTGACGAAGTCAGACAGACAATGGAGCGCAGGAACATAGATGTGTTGCTCGCACAGGAGCCTTACAATGTCCGGGGAAAAATCTCCGGCTTGGGGCTCGCTGCGAGAGTGGTGACGGGCGCGCCCGACGGAGCTCAGGCTCTGGCGGCGATTGTCGTCCGGAACCCTGATTACAATGTAGTCAAGCTCTCGCAGCTGTGCGACACACACTGTGCCTGCGCTGAGGTTACCGGCCAGTTCGGCGCTCTCTACGTAGTCAGCCAGTACTTTCAATTCTCTGATGAGATTGAGGTCGGCTTGGCTGCGTTGGAGAAGCTATTGTTTGTGTTACGGGACCGTCCGGTCGTTATTGCCGCCGACGTCAATGCCAAATCTCCCCTTTGGGGGAGTGAGGCAGTCGACGAACGCGGTGAAGCTATGGAGGATTTCATAGCGCAACACGACCTGACTGTCCTAAATGAGGCTGGAAACGCTCCGACGTTCTCCGGCCCGACTGGTGAGTCAAATATTGACATTACTATGGTCACGCAGAAGGCCGTTCACTTGATGAATGGCTGGAAGGTTCGCCCATCTTGGGCGAACAGTGACCATAATTCGATAGAGATTGTGATTACTAAGCCACCTGCCGAAGGCGTGCAGGCGGAACGGGAGCCC
>CAWWDK010000364.1:0-15000 GCA_963942575.1 Priocnemis perturbator | reverse complement strand
TTTTGCGCACAACGTTTTGCGCACAACGTTGGATACAAATCCAACGTTTGGATTTTTTTTTGACTATTTTGCGCACAACGTTGGATACAAATCCAACGTTTGGATTTTTTTTTGACTATTTTGCGCATAACGTTGGATAAAAATCCAACGTTTGGATTTTTTTTTCACTATTTTGCGCACATGGTTTTGCGCACAACGTTGGATAAAAAATCCAACGTTTGGATTTTTTTTTCACTATTTTGCGCACGAAATGGGTAGTTTAAAGTGGTTTATTTCTTAAACAAAATATGTTATCGAAAAAACCGCCCGACACACTGAAGCTACTATTTGTCCGAACATGTGTACACAACTGCAAGTCAATTAATCTATTACAGACTCAGATATCGTGTACACCGTCGAACCGTGCACGAAGAGCACCATATTGAACACGAAGTCACATATCTTGTTCAAATATAAACATTTTGTTGTAAAATTTGTTATTCATGCTCCCTAAGCTGTCTACAAACACGTATTCAAAAACTAATAATATCGGCTTAATAATTTTTTCGGAATTAATTCGCGAATATTAGCCTGTTTTTGAGGTTGGTCAGAGTAGGATAACCCCTTAAGCATATAATTATATAGGAACGTAACACTTCGGCGAAAGGAACACGCCGCTGGCACTTAGTCGCTGAGCGGAATATCGGATGATGACAATTTTTCGCAAACTCCGCTTCCAGCCGTACGAAGTTTATGAAACTTGTACAGAATGCTCGTGTCGTCAATCGAGAGCACTCCTGCCAGTTTGAAGAACATCGTACGGTCGGTTCGCATTTCTCGATGAACTTACATACAGCTACGACGGGACTTGGTCGCTGAGAGGAATATCGGATGATGACAATTTTTCTCAAACTCCGCTTCCAGCCGTACGAAGTTTATGAAACTTGTACAGAATGCTCGTGTCGTCAATCGAGAGCACTCCTGCAAGTTTGAAGAAGATCGTACGGTCGGTTCGCATTTCTCGATGAACTTACATACAGCTACGACGGGACATAGTCGCTGAACGGGATCTATCCAGTACTGCGTTGTAGATGACAATTTGTGTCTAACTCCGGTTCCAGCCGTACGATGTTTATGAAACTTGTACAGACTGCTCGTGTCGTCAATCGAGAGCACTCCTGCAAGTTTGAAGAACATCGTACGGTCGGTTCGCATTTCTCGATGAACTTACATACAGCTACGACGGGACTTGGTCGCTGAGCGGAATATCGGATGATGACAATTTTTCTCAAACTCCGCTTCCAGCCGTACGAAGTTTATGAAACTTGTACAGAATGCTCGTGTCGTCAATCGAGAGCACTCCTGCAAGTTTGAAGAAGATCGTACGGTCGGTTCGCATTTCTCGATGAACTTACATACAGCTACGACGGGACATAGTCGCTGAACGGGATCTATCCAGTACTGCGTTGTAGATGACAATTTGTGTCTAACTCCGCTTCCAGCCGTACGATGTTTATGAAACTTGTACAGACTGCTCGTGTCGTCAATCGAGAGCACTCCTGCAAGTTTGAAGAAGATCGTACGGTCGGTTCGCATTTCTCGATGAACTTACATACAGCTACGACGGGACTTGGTCGCTGAGCGGAATATCGGATGATGACAATTTTTCTCAAACTCCGCTTCCAGCCGTACGAAGTTTATGAAACTTGTACAGAATGCTCGTGTCGTCAATCGAGAGCACTCCTGCAAGTTTGAAGAAGATCGTACGGTCGGTTCGCATTTCTCGATGAACTTACATACAGCTACGACGGGACATAGTCGCTGAACGGGATCTATCCAGTACTGCGTTGTAGATGACAATTTGTGTCTAACTCCGCTTCCAGCCGTACGATGTTTATGAAACTTGTACAGACTGCTCGTGTCGTCAATCGAGAGCACTCCTGCCAGTTTGAAGAACATCGTACGGTCGGTTCGCATTTCTCGATGAACTTACATACAGCTACGACGGGACTTGGTCGCTGAGCGGAATATCGGATGATGACAATTTTTCTCAAACTCCGCTTCCAGCCGTACGAAGTTTATGAAACTTGTACAGAATGCTCGTGTCGTCAATCGAGAGCACTCCTGCAAGTTTGAAGAAGATCGTACGGTCGGTTCGCATTTCTCGATGAACTTACATACAGCTACGACGGGACATAGTCGCTGAACGGGATCTATCCAGTACTGCGTTGTAGATGACAATTTGTGTCTAACTCCGCTTCCAGCCGTACGATGTTTATGAAACTTGTACAGACTGCTCGTGTCGTCAATCGAGAGCACTCCTGCAAGTTTGAAGAACATCGTACGGTCGGTTCGCATTTCTCGATGAACTTACATACAGCTACGACGGGACTTTGTCGCTGAGCGGAATATCGGATGATGACAATTTTTCTCAAACTCCGCTTCCAGCCGTACGAAGTTTATGAAACTTGTACAGAATGCTCGTGTCGTCAATCGAGAGCACTCCTGCAAGTTTGAAGAAGATCGTACGGTCGGTTCGCATTTCTCGATGAACTTACATACAGCTACGACGGGACATAGTCGCTGAACGGGATCTATCCAGTACTGCGTTGTAGATGACAATTTGTGTCTAACTCCGCTTCCAGCCGTACGATGTTTATGAAACTTGTACAGACTGCTCGTGTCGTCAATCGAGAGCACTCCTGCAAGTTTGAAGAACATCGTACGGTCGGTTCGCATTTCTCGATGAACTTACATACAGCTACGACGGGACTTTGTCGCTGAGCGGAATATCGGATGATGACAATTTTTCTCAAACTCCGCTTCCAGCCGTACGAAGTTTATGAAACTTGTACAGAATGCTCGTGTCGTCAATCGAGAGCACTCCTGCAAGTTTGAAGAAGATCGTACGGTCGGTTCGCATTTCTCGATGAACTTACATACAGCTACGACGGGACTTGGTCGCTGAGCGGAATATCGGATGATGACAATTTTTCTCAAACTCCGCTTCCAGCCGTACGAAGTTTATGAAACTTGTACAGAATGCTCGTGTCGTCAATCGAGAGCACTCCTGCAAGTTTGAAGAAGATCGTACGGTCGGTTCGCATTTCTCGATGAACTTACATACAGCTACGACGGGACATAGTCGCTGAACGGGATCTATCCAGTACTGCGTTGTAGATGACAATTTGTGTCTAACTCCGCTTCCAGCCGTACGATGTTTATGAAACTTGTACAGACTGCTCGTGTCGTCAATCGAGAGCACTCCTGCAAGTTTGAAGAAGATCGTACGGTCGGTTCGCATTTCTCGATGAACTTACATACAGCTACGACGGGACTTGGTCGCTGAGCGGAATATCGGATGATGACAATTTTTCTCAAACTCCGCTTCCAGCCGTACGAAGTTTATGAAACTTGTACAGAATGCTCGTGTCGTCAATCGAGAGCACTCCTGCAAGTTTGAAGAAGATCGTACGGTCGGTTCGCATTTCTCGATGAACTTACATACAGCTACGACGGGACATAGTCGCTGAACGGGATCTATCCAGTACTGCGTTGTAGATGACAATTTGTGTCTAACTCCGCTTCCAGCCGTACGATGTTTATGAAACTTGTACAGACTGCTCGTGTCGTCAATCGAGAGCACTCCTGCCAGTTTGAAGAACATCGTACGGTCGGTTCGCATTTCTCGATGAACTTACATACAGCTACGACGGGACTTGGTCGCTGAGCGGAATATCGGATGATGACAATTTTTCTCAAACTCCGCTTCCAGCCGTACGAAGTTTATGAAACTTGTACAGAATGCTCGTGTCGTCAATCGAGAGCACTCCTGCAAGTTTGAAGAAGATCGTACGGTCGGTTCGCATTTCTCGATGAACTTACATACAGCTACGACGGGACATAGTCGCTGAACGGGATCTATCCAGTACTGCGTTGTAGATGACAATTTGTGTCTAACTCCGCTTCCAGCCGTACGATGTTTATGAAACTTGTACAGACTGCTCGTGTCGTCAATCGAGAGCACTCCTGCAAGTTTGAAGAACATCGTACGGTCGGTTCGCATTTCTCGATGAACTTACATACAGCTACGACGGGACTTGGTCGCTGAGCGGAATATCGGATGATGACAATTTTTCTCAAACTCCGCTTCCAGCCGTACGAAGTTTATGAAACTTGTACAGAATGCTCGTGTCGTCAATCGAGAGCACTCCTGCAAGTTTGAAGAAGATCGTACGGTCGGTTCGCATTTCTCGATGAACTTACATACAGCTACGACGGGACATAGTCGCTGAACGGGATCTATCCAGTACTGCGTTGTAGATGACAATTTGTGTCTAACTCCGCTTCCAGCCGTACGATGTTTATGAAACTTGTACAGACTGCTCGTGTCGTCAATCGAGAGCACTCCTGCAAGTTTGAAGAAGATCGTACGGTCGGTTCGCATTTCTCGATGAACTTACATACAGCTACGACGGGACTTGGTCGCTGAGCGGAATATCGGATGATGACAATTTTTCTCAAACTCCGCTTCCAGCCGTACGAAGTTTATGAAACTTGTACAGAATGCTCGTGTCGTCAATCGAGAGCACTCCTGCAAGTTTGAAGAAGATCGTACGGTCGGTTCGCATTTCTCGATGAACTTACATACAGCTACGACGGGACATAGTCGCTGAACGGGATCTATCCAGTACTGCGTTGTAGATGACAATTTGTGTCTAACTCCGCTTCCAGCCGTACGATGTTTATGAAACTTGTACAGACTGCTCGTGTCGTCAATCGAGAGCACTCCTGCCAGTTTGAAGAACATCGTACGGTCGGTTCGCATTTCTCGATGAACTTACATACAGCTACGACGGGACTTGGTCGCTGAGCGGAATATCGGATGATGACAATTTTTCTCAAACTCCGCTTCCAGCCGTACGAAGTTTATGAAACTTGTACAGAATGCTCGTGTCGTCAATCGAGAGCACTCCTGCAAGTTTGAAGAAGATCGTACGGTCGGTTCGCATTTCTCGATGAACTTACATACAGCTACGACGGGACTTGGTCGCTGAACGGGATCTATCCAGTACTGCGTTGTAGATGACAATTTGTGTCTAACTCCGCTTCCAGCCGTACGATGTTTATGAAACTTGTACAGAATGCTCGTGTCGTCAATCGAGAGCACTCCTGCAAGTTTGAAGAAGATCGTACGGTCGGTTCGCATTTCTCGATGAACTTACATACAGCTACGACGGGACTTGGTCGCTGAACGGGATCTATCCAGTACTGCGTTGTAGATGACAATTTGTGTCTAACTCCGCTTCCAGCCGTACGATGTTTATGAAACTTGTACAGACTGCTCGTGTCGTCAATCGAGAGCACTCCTGCAAGTTTGAAGAAGATCGTACGGTCGGTTCGCATTTCTCGATGAACTTACATACAGCTACGACGGGACTTTGTCGCTGAGCGGAATATCGGATGATGACAATTTTTCTCAAACTCCGCTTCCAGCCGTACGAAGTTTATGAAACTTGTACAGAATGCTCGTGTCGTCAATCGAGAGCACTCCTGCAAGTTTGAAGAAGATCGTACGGTCGGTTCGCATTTCTCGATGAACTTACATACAGCTACGACGGGACTTGGTCGCTGAGCGGAATATCGGATGATGACAATTTTTCTCAAACTCCGCTTCCAGCCGTACGAAGTTTATGAAACTTGTACAGAATGCTCGTGTCGTCAATCGAGAGCACTCCTGCAAGTTTGAAGAAGATCGTACGGTCGGTTCGCATTTCTCGATGAACTTACATACAGCTACGACGGGACTTGGTCGCTGAACGGGATCTATCCAGTACTGCGTTGTAGATGACAATTTGTGTCTAACTCCGCTTCCAGCCGTACGATGTTTATGAAACTTGTACAGAATGCTCGTGTCGTCAATCGAGAGCACTCCTGCAAGTTTGAAGAAGATCGTACGGTCGGTTCGCATTTCTCGATGAACTTACATACAGCTACGACGGGACTTGGTCGCTGAACGGGATCTATCCAGTACTGCGTTGTAGATGACAATTTGTGTCTAACTCCGCTTCCAGCCGTACGATGTTTATGAAACTTGTACAGACTGCTCGTGTCGTCAATCGAGAGCACTCCTGCAAGTTTGAAGAAGATCGTACGGTCGGTTCGCATTTCTCGATGAACTTACATACAGCTACGACGGGACTTTGTCGCTGAGCGGAATATCGGATGATGACAATTTTTCTCAAACTCCGCTTCCAGCCGTACGAAGTTTATGAAACTTGTACAGAATGCTCGTGTCGTCAATCGAGAGCACTCCTGCAAGTTTGAAGAAGATCGTACGGTCGGTTCGCATTTCTCGATGAACTTACATACAGCTACGACGGGACTTGGTCGCTGAGCGGAATATCGGATGATGACAATTTTTCTCAAACTCCGCTTCCAGCCGTACGAAGTTTATGAAACTTGTACAGAATGCTCGTGTCGTCAATCGAGAGCACTCCTGCAAGTTTGAAGAAGATCGTACGGTCGGTTCGCATTTCTCGATGAACTTACATACAGCTACGACGGGACATAGTCGCTGAACGGGATCTATCCAGTACTGCGTTGTAGATGACAATTTGTGTCTAACTCCGCTTCCAGCCGTACGATGTTTATGAAACTTGTACAGACTGCTCGTGTCGTCAATCGAGAGCACTCCTGCAAGTTTGAAGAAGATCGTACGGTCGGTTCGCATTTCTCGATGAACTTACATACAGCTACGACGGGACATAGTCGCTGAACGGGATCTATCCAGTACTGCGTTGTAGATGACAATTTGTGTCTAACTCCGCTTCCAGCCGTACGATGTTTATGAAACTTGTACAGACTGCTCGTGTCGTCAATCGAGAGCACTCCTGCAAGTTTGAAGAACATCGTACGGTCGGTTCGCATTTCTCGATGAACTTACATACAGCTACGACGGGACTTGGTCGCTGAGCGGAATATCGGATGATGACAATTTTTCTCAAACTCCGCTTCCAGCCGTACGAAGTTTATGAAACTTGTACAGAATGCTCGTGTCGTCAATCGAGAGCACTCCTGCAAGTTTGAAGAAGATCGTACGGTCGGTTCGCATTTCTCGATGAACTTACATACAGCTACGACGGGACATAGTCGCTGAACGGGATCTATCCAGTACTGCGTTGTAGATGACAATTTGTGTCTAACTCCGCTTCCAGCCGTACGATGTTTATGAAACTTGTACAGACTGCTCGTGTCGTCAATCGAGAGCACTCCTGCCAGTTTGAAGAACATCGTACGGTCGGTTCGCATTTCTCGATGAACTTACATACAGCTACGACGGGACTTGGTCGCTGAGCGGAATATCGGATGATGACAATTTTTCTCAAACTCCGCTTCCAGCCGTACGAAGTTTATGAAACTTGTACAGAATGCTCGTGTCGTCAATCGAGAGCACTCCTGCAAGTTTGAAGAAGATCGTACGGTCGGTTCGCATTTCTCGATGAACTTACATACAGCTACGACGGGACTTGGTCGCTGAACGGGATCTATCCAGTACTGCGTTGTAGATGACAATTTGTGTCTAACTCCGCTTCCAGCCGTACGATGTTTATGAAACTTGTACAGACTGCTCGTGTCGTCAATCGAGAGCACTCCTGCAAGTTTGAAGAAGATCGTACGGTCGGTTCGCATTTCTCGATGAACTTACATACAGCTACGACGGGACTTTGTCGCTGAGCGGAATATCGGATGATGACAATTTTTCTCAAACTCCGCTTCCAGCCGTACGAAGTTTATGAAACTTGTACAGAATGCTCGTGTCGTCAATCGAGAGCACTCCTGCAAGTTTGAAGAAGATCGTACGGTCGGTTCGCATTTCTCGATGAACTTACATACAGCTACGACGGGACTTGGTCGCTGAGCGGAATATCGGATGATGACAATTTTTCTCAAACTCCGCTTCCAGCCGTACGAAGTTTATGAAACTTGTACAGAATGCTCGTGTCGTCAATCGAGAGCACTCCTGCAAGTTTGAAGAAGATCGTACGGTCGGTTCGCATTTCTCGATGAACTTACATACAGCTACGACGGGACATAGTCGCTGAACGGGATCTATCCAGTACTGCGTTGTAGATGACAATTTGTGTCTAACTCCGCTTCCAGCCGTACGATGTTTATGAAACTTGTACAGACTGCTCGTGTCGTCAATCGAGAGCACTCCTGCAAGTTTGAAGAACATCGTACGGTCGGTTCGCATTTCTCGATGAACTTACATACAGCTACGACGGGACTTGGTCGCTGAGCGGAATATCGGATGATGACAATTTTTCTCAAACTCCGCTTCCAGCCGTACGAAGTTTATGAAACTTGTACAGAATGCTCGTGTCGTCAATCGAGAGCACTCCTGCAAGTTTGAAGAAGATCGTACGGTCGGTTCGCATTTCTCGATGAACTTACATACAGCTACGACGGGACTTGGTCGCTGAACGGGATCTATCCAGTACTGCGTTGTAGATGACAATTTGTGTCTAACTCCGCTTCCAGCCGTACGATGTTTATGAAACTTGTACAGACTGCTCGTGTCGTCAATCGAGAGCACTCCTGCAAGTTTGAAGAAGATCGTACGGTCGGTTCGCATTTCTCGATGAACTTACATACAGCTACGACGGGACTTTGTCGCTGAGCGGAATATCGGATGATGACAATTTTTCTCAAACTCCGCTTCCAGCCGTACGAAGTTTATGAAACTTGTACAGAATGCTCGTGTCGTCAATCGAGAGCACTCCTGCAAGTTTGAAGAAGATCGTACGGTCGGTTCGCATTTCTCGATGAACTTACATACAGCTACGACGGGACTTGGTCGCTGAACGGGATCTATCCAGTACTGCGTTGTAGATGACAATTTGTGTCTAACTCCGCTTCCAGCCGTACGATGTTTATGAAACTTGTACAGACTGCTCGTGTCGTCAATCGAGAGCACTCCTGCAAGTTTGAAGAAGATCGTACGGTCGGTTCGCATTTCTCGATGAACTTACATACAGCTACGACGGGACTTTGTCGCTGAGCGGAATATCGGATGATGACAATTTTTCTCAAACTCCGCTTCCAGCCGTACGAAGTTTATGAAACTTGTACAGAATGCTCGTGTCGTCAATCGAGAGCACTCCTGCCAGTTTGAAGAACATCGTACGGTCGGTTCGCATTTCTCGATGAACTTACATACAGCTACGACGGGACTTGGTCGCTGAGCGGAATATCGGATGATGACAATTTTTCTCAAACTCCGCTTCCAGCCGTACGAAGTTTATGAAACTTGTACAGAATGCTCGTGTCGTCAATCGAGAGCACTCCTGCAAGTTTGAAGAAGATCGTACGGTCGGTTCGCATTTCTCGATGAACTTACATACAGCTACGACGGGACTTGGTCGCTGAACGGGATCTATCCAGTACTGCGTTGTAGATGACAATTTGTGTCTAACTCCGCTTCCAGCCGTACGATGTTTATGAAACTTGTACAGAATGCTCGTGTCGTCAATCGAGAGCACTCCTGCAAGTTTGAAGAAGATCGTACGGTCGGTTCGCATTTCTCGATGAACTTACATACAGCTACGACGGGACTTGGTCGCTGAACGGGATCTATCCAGTACTGCGTTGTAGATGACAATTTGTGTCTAACTCCGCTTCCAGCCGTACGATGTTTATGAAACTTGTACAGACTGCTCGTGTCGTCAATCGAGAGCACTCCTGCAAGTTTGAAGAAGATCGTACGGTCGGTTCGCATTTCTCGATGAACTTACATACAGCTACGACGGGACTTTGTCGCTGAGCGGAATATCGGATGATGACAATTTTTCTCAAACTCCGCTTCCAGCCGTACGAAGTTTATGAAACTTGTACAGAATGCTCGTGTCGTCAATCGAGAGCACTCCTGCAAGTTTGAAGAAGATCGTACGGTCGGTTCGCATTTCTCGATGGAACTTACATACAGCTACGACGGGACTTGGTCGCTGAGCGGAATATCGGATGATGACAATTTTTCTCAAACTCCGCTTCCAGCCGTACGAAGTTTATGAAACTTGTACAGAATGCTCGTGTCGTCAATCGAGAGCACTCCTGCAAGTTTGAAGAAGATCGTACGGTCGGTTCGCATTTCTCGATGAACTTACATACAGCTACGACGGGACATAGTCGCTGAACGGGATCTATCCAGTACTGCGTTGTAGATGACAATTTGTGTCTAACTCCGCTTCCAGCCGTACGATGTTTATGAAACTTGTACAGACTGCTCGTGTCGTCAATCGAGAGCACTCCTGCAAGTTTGAAGAAGATCGTACGGTCGGTTCGCATTTCTCGATGAACTTACATACAGCTACGACGGGACTTGGTCGCTGAGCGGAATATCGGATGATGACAATTTTTCTCAAACTCCGCTTCCAGCCGTACGAAGTTTATGAAACTTGTACAGAATGCTCGTGTCGTCAATCGAGAGCACTCCTGCAAGTTTGAAGAAGATCGTACGGTCGGTTCGCATTTCTCGATGAACTTACATACAGCTACGACGGGACATAGTCGCTGAACGGGATCTATCCAGTACTGCGTTGTAGATGACAATTTGTGTCTAACTCCGCTTCCAGCCGTACGATGTTTATGAAACTTGTACAGACTGCTCGTGTCGTCAATCGAGAGCACTCCTGCAAGTTTGAAGAAGATCGTACGGTCGGTTCGCATTTCTCGATGAACTTACATACAGCTACGACGGGACTTGGTCGCTGAGCGGAATATCGGATGATGACAATTTTTCTCAAACTCCGCTTCCAGCCGTACGAAGTTTATGAAACTTGTACAGAATGCTCGTGTCGTCAATCGAGAGCACTCCTGCAAGTTTGAAGAAGATCGTACGGTCGGGTTCGCATTTCTCGATGAACTTACATACAGCTACGACGGGACATAGTCGCTGAACGGGATCTATCCAGTACTGCGTTGTAGATGACAATTTGTGTCTAACTCCGCTTCCAGCCGTACGATGTTTATGAAACTTGTACAGACTGCTCGTGTCGTCAATCGAGAGCACTCCTGCCAGTTTGAAGAACATCGTACGGTCGGTTCGCATTTCTCGATGAACTTACATACAGCTACGACGGGACTTGGTCGCTGAGCGGAATATCGGATGATGACAATTTTTCTCAAACTCCGCTTCCAGCCGTACGAAGTTTATGAAACTTGTACAGAATGCTCGTGTCGTCAATCGAGAGCACTCCTGCAAGTTTGAAGAAGATCGTACGGTCGGTTCGCATTTCTCGATGAACTTACATACAGCTACGACGGGACTTGGTCGCTGAACGGGATCTATCCAGTACTGCGTTGTAGATGACAATTTGTGTCTAACTCCGCTTCCAGCCGTACGATGTTTATGAAACTTGTACAGACTGCTCGTGTCGTCAATCGAGAGCACTCCTGCAAGTTTGAAGAACATCGTACGGTCGGTTCGCATTTCTCGATGAACTTACATACAGCTACGACGGGACTTTGTCGCTGAGCGGAATATCGGATGATGACAATTTTTCTCAAACTCCGCTTCCAGCCGTACGAAGTTTATGAAACTTGTACAGAATGCTCGTGTCGTCAATCGAGAGCACTCCTGCAAGTTTGAAGAAGATCGTACGGTCGGTTCGCATTTCTCGATGAACTTACATACAGCTACGACGGGACATAGTCGCTGAACGGGATCTATCCAGTACTGCGTTGTAGATGACAATTTGTGTCTAACTCCGCTTCCAGCCGTACGATGTTTATGAAACTTGTACAGACTGCTCGTGTCGTCAATCGAGAGCACTCCTGCAAGTTTGAAGAACATCGTACGGTCGGTTCGCATTTCTCGATGAACTTACATACAGCTACGACGGGACTTTGTCGCTGAGCGGAATATCGGATGATGACAATTTTTCTCAAACTCCGCTTCCAGCCGTACGAAGTTTATGAAACTTGTACAGAATGCTCGTGTCGTCAATCGAGAGCACTCCTGCAAGTTTGAAGAAGATCGTATCGGTCGGTTCGCATTTCTCGATGAACTTACATACAGCTACGACGGGACTTGGTCGCTGAGCGGAATATCGGATGATGACAATTTTTCTCAAACTCCGCTTCCAGCCGTACGAAGTTTATGAAACTTGTACAGAATGCTCGTGTCGTCAATCGAGAGCACTCCTGCAAGTTTGAAGAAGATCGTACGGTCGGTTCGCATTTCTCGATGAACTTACATACAGCTACGACGGGACATAGTCGCTGAACGGGATCTATCCAGTACTGCGTTGTAGATGACAATTTGTGTCTAACTCCGCTTCCAGCCGTACGATGTTTATGAAACTTGTACAGACTGCTCGTGTCGTCAATCGAGAGCACTCCTGCAAGTTTGAAGAAGATCGTACGGTCGGTTCGCATTTCTCGATGAACTTACATACAGCTACGACGGGACTTGGTCGCTGAGCGGAATATCGGATGATGACAATTTTTCTCAAACTCCGCTTCCAGCCGTACGAAGTTTATGAAACTTGTACAGAATGCTCGTGTCGTCAATCGAGAGCACTCCTGCAGTTTGAAGAAGATCGTACGGTCGGTTCGCATTTCTCGATGAACTTACATACAGCTACGACGGGACATAGTCGCTGAACGGGATCTATCCAGTACTGCGTTGTAGATGACAATTTGTGTCTAACTCCGCTTCCAGCCGTACGATGTTTATGAAACTTGTACAGACTGCTCGTGTCGTCAATCGAGAGCACTCCTGCCAGTTTGAAGAACATCGTACGGTCGGTTCGCATTTCTCGATGAACTTACATACAGCTACGACGGGACTTGGTCGCTGAGCGGAATATCGGATGATGACAATTTTTCTCAAACTCCGCTTCCAGCCGTACGAAGTTTATGAAACTTGTACAGAATGCTCGTGTCGTCAATCGAGAGCACTCCTGCAAGTTTGAAGAAGATCGTACGGTCGGTTCGCATTTCTCGATGAACTTACATACAGCTACGACGGGACATAGTCGCTGAACGGGATCTATCCAGTACTGCGTTGTAGATGACAATTTGTGTCTAACTCCGCTTCCAGCCGTACGATGTTTATGAAACTTGTACAGACTGCTCGTGTCGTCAATCGAGAGCACTCCTGCAAGTTTGAAGAACATCGTACGGTCGGTTCGCATTTCTCGATGAACTTACATACAGCTACGACGGGACTTGGTCGCTGAGCGGAATATCGGATGATGACAATTTTTCTCAAACTCCGCTTCCAGCCGTACGAAGTTTATGAAACTTGTACAGAATGCTCGTGTCGTCAATCGAGAGCACTCCTGCAAGTTTGAAGAAGATCGTACGGTCGGTTCGCATTTCTCGATGAACTTACATACAGCTACGACGGGACATAGTCGCTGAACGGGATCTATCCAGTACTGCGTTGTAGATGACAATTTGTGTCTAACTCCGCTTCCAGCCGTACGATGTTTATGAAACTTGTACAGACTGCTCGTGTCGTCAATCGAGAGCACTCCTGCAAGTTTGAAGAAGATCGTACGGTCGGTTCGCATTTCTCGATGAACTTACATACAGCTACGACGGGACTTGGTCGCTGAGCGGAATATCGGATGATGACAATTTTTCTCAAACTCCGCTTCCAGCCGTACGAAGTTTATGAAACTTGTACAGAATGCTCGTGTCGTCAATCGAGAGCACTCCTGCAAGTTTGAAGAAGATCGTACGGTCGGTTCGCATTTCTCGATGAACTTACATACAGCTACGACGGGACATAGTCGCTGAACGGGATCTATCCAGTACTGCGTTGTAGATGACAATTTGTGTCTAACCTCCGCTTCCAGCCGTACGATGTTTATGAAACTTGTACAGACTGCTCGTGTCGTCAATCGAGAGCACTCCTGCCAGTTTGAAGAACATCGTACGGTCGGTTCGCATTTCTCGATGAACTTACATACAGCTACGACGGGACTTGGTCGCTGAGCGGAATATCGGATGATGACAATTTTTCTCAAACTCCGCTTCCAGCCGTACGAAGTTTATGAAACTTGTACAGAATGCTCGTGTCGTCAATCGAGAGCACTCCTGCAAGTTTGAAGAAGATCGTACGGTCGGTTCGCATTTCTCGATGAACTTACATACAGCTACGACGGGACTTGGTCGCTGAACGGGATCTATCCAGTACTGCGTTGTAGATGACAATTTGTGTCTAACTCCGCTTCCAGCCGTACGATGTTTATGAAACTTGTACAGAATGCTCGTGTCGTCAATCGAGAGCACTCCTGCAAGTTTGAAGAAGATCGTACGGTCGGTTCGCATTTCTCGATGAACTTACATACAGCTACGACGGGACTTGGTCGCTGAACGGGATCTATCCAGTACTGCGTTGTAGATGACAATTTGTGTCTAACTCCGCTTCCAGCCGTACGATGTTTATGAAACTTGTACAGACTGCTCGTGTCGTCAATCGAGAGCACTCCTGCAAGTTTGAAGAAGATCGTACGGTCGGTTCGCATTTCTCGATGAACTTACATACAGCTACGACGGGACTTTGTCGCTGAGCGGAATATCGGATGATGACAATTTTTCTCAAACTCCGCTTCCAGCCGTACGAAGTTTATGAAACTTGTACAGAATGCTCGTGTCGTCAATCGAGAGCACTCCTGCAAGTTTGAAGAAGATCGTACGGTCGGTTCGCATTTCTCGATGAACTTACATACAGCTACGACGGGACTTGGTCGCTGAGCGGAATACTCCGGATGATGACAATTTTGTCTCAAACTCCGCTTCCAGGCCGTACGAAGTTTATGAAACTTGTACAGAATGCTCGTTGTCCGGTCAATCGAGAGCACTCCTGCAAGTTTGAAGAAGATCGTACGGTCGGTTCGCATTTCTCGATGAACTTACATACAGCTACGACGGGACATAGTCCGCTGAACGGGGATCTATCCAGTACTTGCGTTGTAGATGACAATTTGTGTCTAACTCCGCTTCCAC
>CAWWDK010000363.1:0-47000 GCA_963942575.1 Priocnemis perturbator | reverse complement strand
TGCCTGTGCTTGCTGTGCTGCCTCGGCTTGCTGTGCTGCCCGTGCTTGCTGCCCGTGCTTGCTGCCTGTGCTTGCTGTGCTGCCTGTGCTGTGCTGCCTGTGCTTGCTGCCTGTGCTTGCTGTGCTGCCTGTGCTTGCTGCCTGTGCTTGCTGTGCTGCCTGTGCTTGCTGTGCTAACTGTGCTTGCTGCCTGTGCTTGCTGTGCTGCCTGTGCTTGCTGCCTGTGCTTGCTGTGCTGCCTGTGCTTGCTGCGCTGCCTGTGCTTGCTGCCTGTGCTTGCTGTGCTGCCTGTGCTTGCTGCCTGTGCTTGCTGCGCCGCCTGTGCTTGTTGTGCTGCCTGTGCTTACTGCCTGTGCTTGCTGTGCTGCCTGTGCTTGCTGCCTGTGCTTGCTGTGCTTGCTATGCTGCCTGTGCAAGCTGCCTGTGCTTGCTGTGCTGCCTGGGCTTGCTGTGCTGCCCGTGCTTGCTGCCTGTGCTTGCTGTGCTGCCTGTGCTTGCTGCCTGTGCTTGCTGCCTGTGCTTGCTGTTCTGCCTGTGCTTGGTGTGCTGCCTGAGCTTGCTGCCTGTGCTTGCTGTGCTGCCTGTGCTTGCTGCCTGTGCTTGCTGTGATGCCTGTGCTTGCTGCCTGTGCTTGCTGTGCTGCCTGTGCTTGCTGCCTGTGCTTGCTGCCTGTGCTTGCTGTGCTGCCTGTGCTTGCTGCCTGTGCTTACTGTGTTGCCTGTGCTTGCTGCCTGTGCTTGCTGCCTGTGCTTGCTGTGCTGCCTGTGCTTGCTGCCTGTGCTTGCTGTGCTGCCTGTGCTTGCTGTGCTTGCTATGCTGCCTGTGCAAACTGCCTGTGCTTGCTGTGCTGCCTGTGCTTGCTGTGCTGCCTGTGCTGTGCTGTGCTGTCTGTGCTTGCTGTGCTGCCTGTGCTTGCTGCCTGTGCTTGCTGTGCTGCCTGTGCTTGCTGCCTGTGCTTGCTGCGCTGCCTGTGCTTGCTGCCTGTACTTGGTGTGCTGCCTGTGCTTGCTGCCTGTGCTTGCTGTGCTGCCTGTGCTTGCTGTGCTTGCTATGCTGCCTGTGCAAACTGCCTGTGCTTGCTGTGCTGCCTGTGCTTGCTGTGCTGCCTGTGCTGTGCTGTCTGTGCTTGCTGTGCTGCCTGTGCTTGCTGCCTGTGCTTGCTGTGCTGCCTGTGCTTGCTGCCTGTGCTTGCTGTGCTGCCTGTGCTTGCTGCCTGTGCTTGCTCCGCTGCCTGTGCTTGCTGCCTGTACTTGGTGTGCTGCCTGTGCTTGCTGCCTGTGCTTGCTGCCTGTGCTTGCTGTGCTGCCTGTGCTTGCTGCCTGTGCTTGCTGCCTGTGCTTGCTGCCTGTGCTTGCTGTGCTGCCTGTGCTTGTTGCCTCTGCTTACTGTACTGCCTGTTAGCGATGCATTTGATTTCGCCCATAACACGCGGTATTTCGACAGTGGCACACGACAGTGCGTTGCTGTGTCACCTGTATTTGGAGGCGCCGAGAGTCGCGGATCATATGTTTACCTCGGCGGCCGGTGCATTGACCTGCGTCTTAGTAAGAGTAAGCATTGTAAACAAATGCGAGAGTGAATCTCGCCGAAGATCGGAGCAGGCTTTGCCTGTTGGAAAGAGGACGGAGCTTGACCCCTCTGCACTTCCCCCAGAATCGCTAAAACGAACACATCTCGTCGAGCTATTTTGCGGGTTTCTAACATGCCTGTGCTTGCTGCCTGTGCTTGCTGTGCTACCTGTGCTTGCTGCCTGTGCTTACTGTGTTGCCTGTGCTTGCTGCCTGTGCTTGATGTGCTGCCTGTGCTTGCTGCCTGTGCTTACTGTGTTGCCTGTGCTTGCTGCCTGTGCTTGCTGCCTGAGCTTGCTGAGCTGCCTGTGTTGTGCTGCCTGTGCTTGCTGCCTGTGCTTGCTGTGCTGCCTGTGCTGTGCTGCCTGTGCTTGCTGCCTGTGCTTGCTGTGCTGCCTGTGCTCGCTGCCTGTGCTTGCTGTGCTGCCTGTGCTTGCTGCCTGTGCTTGCTGCGCTGCCTGTGCTTGCTGCCTGTACTTGGTGTGCTGCCTGTGCTTGCTGCCTGTGCTTGCTGCCTGTGCTTGCTGTGCTGCCTGTGCTTGTTGCCTGTGCTTGCTGTGCTGCCTGTGCTTGCTGCCTGTGCTTGCTGCCTGTGCTTGCTGTGCTGCCTGTGCTTGCTGTTTGTGCTTGCTGCGCTGCCTGTGCTTGCTGTTCTGCCTGTGCTTGCTGTGCTGCCTGTGCTTGTTGCCTCTGCTTGCTGTGCTGCCTGTGCTTGCTGCCTGTGCTTGCTGTGCTGCCTGTGCTTGCTGCCTGTGCTTGCTGTTCTGCCTGTGCTTGCTGTGCTGCCTGTTAGCGATGCATTTGATTTCGCCCATAACACGCGATAATTCGACAGTGGCACACGACAGTGCCTTGCGGTGTCACCTGTTTTTGGAGGTGCCGAGAGTCGCGGATCATATGTTTACCTCGGCGGCCGGTGCATTGACCTGCGTCTCAGTAAGAGTAAGCATTGTAAACAAATGCCAGAGTGAATCTCGCCGAAGATCGGAGCAGGCTTTGCCTGTTGGAAATAGGACGGAGCTTGACCCCTCTGCCCTTCCCCCAGAATCGCTAAAACGAACACATCTCGTCGAGCTATTTTGCGGGTTTCTAGCATACCTGTGCTTGCTGCCTGTGCTTGCTGCCTGTGCTTGCTGCCTGTGCTTGCTGCCTGTGCTTGCTGTGCTGCCTGTGCTTGCTGTGCTGCCTGTGCTTGCTGCCTGTGCTTGCTGTGCTGCCTGTGCTTGCTGCCTGTGCTTGCTGTGCTGCCTGTGCTTGCTGCCTGTGCTTGCTGTGCTGCCTGTGCTTGTTGTGCTTCCCGTGCTTGCTGTGCTTGCTGTGCTGCCTGAGCTTGGTGTGCTGCCTGTGCTTGCTGCCTGTGCTTGCCGTGCTGCCTGTGCTTGCTGCCTGTGCTTGCTGCCTGTGCTTGCTGTGCTGCCTGTGCTTGTTGCCTGTGCTTGCTATGCTGCCTGTGCTTGCTGCCTGTGCTTGCTGTGCTGCCTGTGCTTGCTGCCTGTGCTTACTGTGTTGCCTGTGCTTGCTGCCTGTGCTTGCTGTGCTGCCTGTGCTTGCTGCGCTGCCTGTGCTTGCTGCCTGTACTTGGTGTGCTGCCTGTGCTTGCTGCCTGTGCTTGCTGTGCTGCCCGTGCTTGCTGCCTGTGCTTGCTGTGCTGCCTGTGCTTGTTGCCTGTGCTTGCTGTGGTGCCTGTGCTTGCTGCCTGTGCTTGCTGTGCTGCCTGTGCTCGCTGCCTGTGCTTGCTGTGCTGCCTGTGCTTGCTGCCTGTGCTTGCTGCGCCGCCTGTGCTTGTTGTGCTGCCTGTGCTGCCTGTGCTTACTGCCTGTGCTTGCTGTGCTGCCTGTGCTTGCTGCCTGTGCTTGCTGTGCTTGCTATGCTGCCTGTGCAAGCTGCCTGTGCTTGCTGTGCTGCCTGGGCTTGCTGTGCTGCCCGTGCTTGCTGCCTGTGCTTGCTGTGCTGCCTGTGCTTGCTGCCTGTGCTTGCTGTTCTGCCTGTGCTTGGTGTGCTGCCTGAGCTTGCTGCCTGTGCTTGCTGTGCTGCCTGTGCTTGCTGCCTGTGCTTGCTGCCTGTGCTTGCTGTGCTGCCTGTGCTTGGTGCCTGTGCTTGCTGCCTGTGCTTGCTGTGCTGCCTGTGCTTGCTGCCTGTGCTTACTGTGTTGCCTGTGCTTGCTGCCTGTGCTTGCTGCCTGTGCTTGCTGTGCTGCCTGTGCTTGCTGCCTGTGCTTGCTGTGCTGCCTGTGCTTGCTGTGCTTGCTATGCTGCCTGTGCAAACTGCCTGTGCTTGCTGTGCTGCCTGTGCTTGCTGCCTGTGCTTGCTGTGCTGCCTGTGCTTGCTGTGCTGCCTGTGCTTGCTGCCTGTGCTTGCTGTGCTGCCTGTGCTTGCTGCTTGTGCTTGCTGCGCTGCCTGTGCTTGCTGCCTGTGCTTGCTGTGCTGCCTGTGCTTGCTGCCTGTGCTTGTTGTGCTGCCTGTGCTGCCTGTGCTTGCTGCCTGTGCTTGCTGTGCTGCCTGTGCTTGCTGCCTGTGCTTGCTGTGCTGCCTGTGCTTGCTGCCTGTGCTTGCTGTGCTTGCTATGCTGCCTGTGCAAGCTGCCTGTGCTTGCTGTGCTGCCTGTGCTTGCTGCCTGTGCTTGCTGTGCTGCCTGTGCTTGCTGCCTGTGCTTGCTGTGCTGCCTGTGCTTGCTGTGCTGCCTGTGCTTGCTGCCTGTGCTTGCTGTGCTGCCTGTGCTTGCTGCCTGTGCTTGCTGTGCTGCCTATGCTTGCTGCCTGTGCTTTCTGTGCTGCCTGTGCTTGCTGTGCAGCCTGTTAGCGATGCATATGATTTCGCCCATAACACGCGGTAATTCGACAGTGGCACACGACAGTGCGTTGCGGTGTCACCTATTTTTGGAGGTGCCGAGAGTTGCGGATCATATGTTTACCTCGGCGGCCGGTGCATTGACCTGCGTCTCAGTAAGAGTAAGCATTGTAAACAAATGCGAGAGTGAATCTCGCCGAATATCGGAGCAGGCTTTGCCTGTTGGAAAGAGGACGGAGCTTGACCCCTCTGCCCTTCCCCCAGAATCGCTAAAACGAACACATCTCGTCGAGCTATTTTGCGGGTTTCTAACATGCCTGTGCTTGCTGCCTGTGCTTGCTGCCTGTGCTTACTGTGTTGCCTGTGCTTGCTGTGCTGCCTGTGCTTGCTGCCTGTGCTTGCTGTGCTGCCTGTGCTTGCTGCCTGTGCTTGCTGTGCTTGCTATGCTGCCTGTGCAAGCTGCCTGTGCTTGCTGCCTGTGCTTGCTGTGCTGCCTGTGCTTGCTGCCTGTGCTTGCTGTGCTTGCTGTGCTGCCTGTGCTTGCTGCCTGTGCTTGCTGTGCCGCCTGTGCTTGTTGTGCTGCCTGTGCTGCCTGTGCTTGCTGTGCTGCCAGTGCTTGCTGCCTGTGCTTGCTGTGCTGCCTGTGCTTGCTGTGCTTGCTATGCTGCCTGTGCAAACTGCCTGTGCAAGCTGCCTGTGCTTGCTGTGCTGCCTGTGCTTGCTGTGCTGCCTGTTAGCGATGCATTTGATTTCGCCCATAACACGCGGTAATTCGACAGTGGCACACGACAGTGCGTTGCTGTGTCACCTGTATTTGGAGGCGCCGAGAGTCGCGGATCATATGTTTACCTCGGCGGCCGGTGCATTGACCTGCGTCTCAGTAAGAGTAAGCATTGTAAACAAATGCGAGAGTGAATCTCGCCCAAGATCGGAGCAGGCTTTGCCTGTTGGAAAGAGGACGGAGCTTGACCCCTCTGCACTTCCCCCAGAATCGCTAAAACGAACACATCTCGTCGAGCTATTTTGCGGGTTTCTAACATGCCTGTGCTTGCTGCCTGTGCTTGCTGCCTGTGCTTACTGTGTTGCCTGTGCTTGCTGCCTCGGCTTGCTGTGCTGCCCGTGCTTGCTGCCTGTGCTTGCTGTGCTGCCTGGGCTTGCTGCCTGTGCTTGCTGCCTGTGTTTGCTGTGCTTGCTATGCTGCCTGTGCAAGCTGCCTGTGCTTGCTGTGCTGCCTCGGCTTGCTGTGCTGCCCGTGCTTGCTGCCTGTGCTTGCTGTGCTGCCTGTGCTTGCTGCCTGTGCTTGCTGTGCTGCCTGTGCTTGCTGTGCTGCCTGTGCTTGCTGCCTGTGCTTGTTGTGCTGCCTGTGTTTGCTGCCCGTGCTTGCTGTGCTTGCTGTGCTGAATGTGCTTGCTGCCTGTGCTTGCTGTGCTGCCTGTGCTTGTTGTGCTGCCTGTGCTTGCTGTGCTGCCTGTGCTTGCTGCCTGTGCTTGCTGTGCTGCCTGTGCTTGCTGTGCTGCCTGTGCTTGCTGCCTGTGCTTGCTGTGCTTGATGTGCTGCCTGTGCTTGCTGTGCTGCCTGTGCTTGCTGCCTGTGCTTGCTGTGCTGCCTGTGCTTGCTGCCTGTGCTTGCTATGCTGCCTGTGCAAGCTGCCTGTGCTTACTGTGCTTGCTGTGCTGCCTGTGCTTGCTGCCTGTGCTTACTGTGTTGCCTGTGCTTGCTGCCTGTGCTTGCTGTGCTGCCTGTGCTTGCTGTGCTGCCTGTGCTTGGTGTGATGCGTGTGCTTGCTGCCTGTGCTTGCTCTGCTGCCTGTGCTTGCTGCCTGTGCTTGCTGTGCTGCCTGTGCTTGCTGCCTGTCCTTGCTGTGCTTGCTGTGCTGCCTGCGCTTGCTGCCTGTGCTTGCTGCCTGTGCTTGCTGTGCTGCCTGTGCTTGCTATGCTGCCTGTGCAAGCTGCCTGTGCTTACTGTGCTTGCTGTGCTGCCTGTGCTTGCTGCCTGTGCTTACTGTGTTGCCTGTGCTTGCTGCCTGTGCTTGCTGCCTGTGCTTGCTGTGCTGCCTGTGCTTGGTGTGATGCGTGTGCTTGCTGCCTGTGCTTGCTGTGCTGCCTGTGCTTGCTGCCTGTGCTTGCTGTGCTGCCTGTGCTTGCTGCCTGTGCTTGCTGTGCTGCCTGTGCTTGCTGCCTGTGCTTGCTGTGCTGCCTGTGCTTGCTGCGCTGCCTGTGCTTGCTGCCTGTACTTGGTGTGCTGCCTGTGCTTGCTGCCTGTGCTTGCTGTGCTGCCTGTGCTTGCTGTGCTGCCCGTGCTTGCTGCCTGTGCTTGCTGTGCTGCCTGTGCTTGTTGCCTGTGCTTGCTGCCTGTGCTTGCTGTGCTGCCTGTGCTCGCTGCCTGTGCTTGCTGTGCTGCGTGTGCTTGCTGCCTGTGCTTGCTGTGCTGCCTGTGCTTGCTGCGCTGCCTGTGCTTGCTGTTTGTGCTTGCTGCGCTGCCTGTGCTTGCTGTGCTGCCTGTGCTTGCTGTGCTGCCTGTGCTTGTTGCCTCTGCTTGCTGTGCTGCCTGTGCTTGCTGCCTGTGCTTGCTGTGCTGCCTCGGCTTGCTGTGCTGCCCGTGCTTGCTGCCTGTGCTTGCTGTGCTGCCTGTGCTTGCTGTTTGTGCTTGCTGCGCTGCCTGTGCTTGCTGTGCTGCCTGTGCTTGCTGCCTGTGCTTGCTGTGCTGCCTGTGCTTGTTGCCTCTGCTTGCTGTGCTGCCTGTGCTTGCTGCCTGTGCTTGCTGTGCTGCCTCGGCTTGCTGTGCTGCCCGTGCTTGCTGCCTGTGCTTGCTGTGCTGCCTGTGCTTGCTGCCTGTGCTTGCTGTGCTGCCTGTGCTTGCTGCCTGTGTTTGCTGTGCTTGCTATGCTGCCTGTGCAAGCTGCCTGTGCTTGCTGTGCTGCCTCGGCTTGCTGTGCTGCCCGTGCTTGCTGCCTGTGCTTGCTGCCTGTGCTTGCTGTGCTGCCTGTGCTGTGCTGCCTGTGCTTGCTGCCTGTGCTTGCTGTGCTGCCTGTGCTTGCTGCCTGTGCTTGCTGTGCTGCCTGTGCTTGCTGTGCTGCCTGTGCTTGCTGCCTGTGCTTGCTGTGCTGCCTGTGCTTGCTGCCTGTGCTTGCTGTGCTGCCTGTGCTTGCTGTGCTGCCTGTTAGCGATGCATTTGATTTCGCCCATAACACGCGGTAATTCGACAGTGGCACACGACAGTGCGTTGCTGCGTCACCTGTGTTTGGTGGCGCCGAGAGTCGCGGATCATATGTTTACCTCGGCGGCCGGTGCATTGACCTGCGTCTCAGTAAGAGTAAGCATTGTAAACAAATGCGAGAGTGAATCTCGCCGAAGATCGGAGCAGGCTTTGCCTGTTGGAAAGAGGACGGAGATTGACCCCTCTGCACTTCCCCCAGAATCGCTAAAACGAACAAATCTCGTCGAGCTATTTTGCGGGTTTCTAACATGCCTGTGCTAGCTGCCTGTGCTTGCTGTGATGCCTGTGCTTGCTGCCTGTGCTTGCTGCCTGTGCTTGTTGTGCTGCCTGTGCTTGCTGCCTGTGCTTGCTGTGCTTGATGTGCTGCCTGTGCTTGCTGCCTGTGCTTGCTATGCTGTCTGTGCAAGCTGCCTGTGCTTAGTGTGCTTGCTGTGCTGCCTGTGCTTGCTGCCTGTGCTTACTGTGTTGCCTGTGCTTGCTGCCTGTGCTTGCTGTGCTGCCTGTGCTTGCTGCCTGTGCTTGCTGTGCTGCCTGTGCTTGCTGCCTGTGCTTGCTGTGCTGCCTGTGCTTGCTGCCTGTGCTTGCTGTGCTGCCTGTGCTTGCTGCCTGTGCTTGCTGTGCTGCCTGTGCTTGCTGCGCTGCCTGTGCTTGCTGCCTGTACTTGGTGTGCTGCCTGTGCTTGCTGCGCTGCCTGTGCTTGCTGCCTGTGCTTGCTGTGCTGCCTGTGCTTGCTGCCTGTGCTTGCTGCGCCGCCTGTGCTTGTTGTGCTGCCTGTGCTGCCTGTGCTTACTGCCTGTGCTTGCTGTGCTGCCTGTGCTTGCTGCCTGTGCTTGCTGTGCTTGCTATGCTGCCTGTGCAAGCTGCCTGTGCTTGCTGTGCTGCCTGGGCTTGCTGTGCTGCCCGTGCTTGCTGCCTGTGCTTGCTGTGTTACCTGTGCTTGCTGCCTGTGCTTGATGTGCTGCCTGTGCTTGCTGCCTGTGCTTACTGTGTTGCCTGTGCTTGCTGCCTGTGCTTGCTGCCTGAGCTTGCTGAGCTGCCTGTGTTGTGCTGCCTGTGCTTGCTGCCTGTGCTTGCTGTGCTGCCTGTGCTGTGCTGCCTGTGCTTGCTGCCTGTGCTTGCTGTGCTGCCTGTGCTCGCTGCCTGTGCTTGCTGTGCTGCCTGTGCTTGCTGCCTGTGCTTGCTGCGCTGCCTGTGCTTGCTGCCTGTACTTGGTGTGCTGCCTGTGCTTGCTGCCTGTGCTTGCTGCCTGTGCTTGCTGTGCTGCCTGTGCTTGTTGCCTGTGCTTGCTGTGCTGCCTGTGCTTGCTGCCTGTGCTTGCTGCCTGTGCTTGCTGTGCTGCCTGTGCTTGCTGTTTGTGCTTGCTGCGCTGCCTGTGCTTGCTGTTCTGCCTGTGCTTGCTGTGCTGCCTGTGCTTGTTGCCTCTGCTTGCTGTGCTGCCTGTGCTTGCTGCCTGTGCTTGCTGTGCTGCCTGTGCTTGCTGTTCTGCCTGTGCTTGCTGTGCTGCCTGTTAGCGATGCATTTGATTTCGCCCATAACACGCGATAATTCGACAGTGGCACACGACAGTGCCTTGCGGTGTCACCTGTTTTTGGAGGTGCCGAGAGTCGCGGATCATATGTTTACCTCGGCGGCCGGTGCATTGACCTGCGTCTCAGTAAGAGTAAGCATTGTAAACAAATGCGAGAGTGAATCTCGCCGAAGATCGGAGCAGGCTTTGCCTGTTGGAAATAGGACGGAGCTTGACCCCTCTGCCCTTCCCCCAGAATCGCTAAAACGAACACATCTCGTCGAGCTATTTTGCGGGTTTCTAGCATACCTGTGCTTGCTGCCTGTGCTTGCTGCCTGTGCTTGCTGCCTGTGCTTGCTGTGCTGCCTGTGCTTGCTGTGCTGCCTGTGCTTGCTGCCTGTGCTTGCTGTGCTGCCTGTGCTTGCTGCCTGTGCTTGCTGTGCTGCCTGTGCTTGCTGCCTGTGCTTGCTGTGCTGCCTGTGCTTGTTGTGCTTCCCGTGCTTGCTGTGCTTGCTGTGCTGCCTGAGCTTGGTGTGCTGCCTGTGCTTGCTGCCTGTGCTTGCCGTGCTGCCTGTGCTTGCTGCCTGTGCTTGCTGCCTGTGCTTGCTGTGCTGCCTGTGCTTGCTGCCTGTGCTTGCTGTGCTGCCTGTGCTTGCTGCCTGTGCTTGCTGTGCTGCCTGTGCTTGCTGCCTGTGCTTACTGTGTTGCCTGTGCTTGCTGCCTGTGCTTGCTGTGCTGCCTGTGCTTGCTGTGCTGCCTGTGCTTGCTGTGCTTGCTATGCTGCCTGTGCAAGCTGCCTGTGCTTGCTGTGCTGCCTGGGCTTGCTGTGCTGCCCGTGCTTGCTGCCTGTGCTTGCTGTGCTGCCTGTGCTTGCTGCCTGTGCTTGCTGTTCTGCCTGTGCTTGGTGTGCTGCCTGAGCTTGCTGCCTGTGCTTGCTGTGCTGCCTGTGCTTGCTGCCTGTGCTTGCTGCCTGTGCTTGCTGTGCTGCCTGTGCTTGCTGCCTGTGCTTGCTGCCTGTGCTTGCTGTGCTGCCTGTGCTTGCTGCCTGTGCTTACTGTGTTGCCTGTGCTTGCTGCCTGTGCTTGCTGTGCTGCCTGTGCTTGCTGCCTGTGCTTGCTGTGCTGCCTGTGCTTGCTGTGCTTGCTATGCTGCCTGTGCAAACTGCCTGTGCTTGCTGTGCTGCCTGTGCTTGCTGCCTGTGCTTGCTGTGCTGCCTGTGCTTGCTGTGCTGCCTGTGCTTGCTGCCTGTGCTTGCTGTGCTGCCTGTGCTTGCTGCTTGTGCTTGCTGCGCTGCCTGTGCTTGCTGCCTGTGCTTGCTGTGCTGCCTGTGCTTGCTGCCTGTGCTTGTTGTGCTGCCTGTGCTGCCTGTGCTTGCTGCCTGTGCTTGCTGTGCTGCCTGTGCTTGCTGCCTGTGCTTGCTGTGCTGCCTGTGCTTGCTGCCTGTGCTTGCTGTGCTTGCTATGCTGCCTGTGCAAGCTGCCTGTGCTTGCTGTGCTGCCTGGGCTTGCTGTGCTGCCCGTGCTTGCTGCCTGTGCTTGCTGTGCTGCCTGTGCTTGCTGCCTGTGCTTGCTGTTCTGCCTGTGCTTGGTGTGCTGCCTGAGCTTGCTGCCTGTGCTTGCTGCCTGTGCTTGCTGCCTGTGCTTGCTGTGCTGCCTGTGCTTGCTGCCTGTGCTTGCTGCCTGTGCTTGCTGTGCTGCCTGTGCTTGTTGCCTCTGCTTTCTGTGCTGCCTGTGCTTGCTGCCTGTGCTTGCTGTGCTGCCTCGGCTTGCTGTGCTGCCCGTGCTTGCTGCCCGTGCTTGCTGCCTGTGCTTGCTGTGCTGCCTGTGCTGTGCTGCCTGTGCTTGCTGCCTGTGCTTGCTGTGCTGCCTGTGCTTGCTGCCTGTGCTTGCTGTGCTGCCTGTGCTTGCTGTGCTAACTGTGCTTGCTGCCTGTGCTTGCTGTGCTGCCTGTGCTTGCTGCCTGTGCTTGCTGTGCTGCCTGTGCTTGCTGTTTGTGCTTGCTGCGCTGCCTGTGCTTGCTGCCTGTGCTTGCTGTGCTGCCTGTGCTTGCTGCCTGTGCTTGCTGCGCCGCCTGTGCTTGTTGTGCTGCCTGTGCTGCCTGTGCTTACTGCCTGTGCTTGCTGTGCTGCCTGTGCTTGCTGTGCTGCCTGTGCTTGCTGTGCTTGCTATGCTGCCTGTGCAAGCTGCCTGTGCTTGCTGTGCTGCCTGGGCTTGCTGTGCTGCCCGTGCTTGCTGCCTGTGCTTGCTGTGCTGCCTGTGCTTGCTGCCTGTGCTTGCTGTTCTGCCTGTGCTTGGTGTGCTGCCTGAGCTTGCTGCCTGTGCTTGCTGTGCTGCCTGTGCTTGCTGCCTGTGCTTGCTGCCTGTGCTTGCTGTGCTGCCTGTGCTTGCTGCCTGTGCTTGCTGCCTGTGCTTGCTGTGCTGCCTGTGCTTGCTGCCTGTGCTTACTGTGTTGCCTGTGCTTGCTGCCTGTGCTTGCTGTGCTGCCTGTGCTTGCTGCCTGTGCTTGCTGTGCTGCCTGTGCTTGCTGTGCTTGCTATGCTGCCTGTGCAAACTGCCTGTGCTTGCTGTGCTGCCTGTGCTTGCTGCCTGTGCTTGCTGTGCTGCCTGTGCTTGCTGTGCTGCCTGTGCTTGCTGCCTGTGCTTGCTGTGCTGCCTGTGCTTGCTGCTTGTGCTTGCTGCGCTGCCTGTGCTTGCTGCCTGTGCTTGCTGTGCTGCCTGTGCTTGCTGCCTGTGCTTGTTGTGCTGCCTGTGCTGCCTGTGCTTGCTGCCTGTGCTTGCTGTGCTGCCTGTGCTTGCTGCCTGTGCTTGCTGTGCTGCCTGTGCTTGCTGCCTGTGCTTGCTGTGCTTGCTATGCTGCCTGTGCAAGCTGCCTGTGCTTGCTGTGCTGCCTGGGCTTGCTGTGCTGCCCGTGCTTGCTGCCTGTGCTTGCTGTGCTGCCTGTGCTTGCTGCCTGTGCTTGCTGTTCTGCCTGTGCTTGGTGTGCTGCCTGAGCTTGCTGCCTGTGCTTGCTGCCTGTGCTTGCTGCCTGTGCTTGCTGTGCTGCCTGTGCTTGCTGCCTGTGCTTGCTGCCTGTGCTTGCTGTGCTGCCTGTGCTTGTTGCCTCTGCTTTCTGTGCTGCCTGTGCTTGCTGCCTGTGCTTGCTGTGCTGCCTCGGCTTGCTGTGCTGCCCGTGCTTGCTGCCTGTGCTTGCTGTGCTGCCTGTGCTTGCTGCCTGTGCTTGCTGTGCTGCCTGTGCTTGCTGCCTGTGTTTGCTGTGCTTGCTATGCTGCCTGTGCAAGCTGCCTGTGCTTGCTGTGCTGCCTCGGCTTGCTGTGCTGCCCGTGCTTGCTGCCCGTGCTTGCTGCCTGTGCTTGCTGTGCTGCCTGTGCTGTGCTGCCTGTGCTTGCTGCCTGTGCTGCCTGTGCTTGCTGCCTGTGCTTGCTGTGCTGCCTGTGCTTGCTGTGCTAACTGTGCTTGCTGCCTGTGCTTGCTGTGCTGCCTGTGCTTGCTGCCTGTGCTTGCTGTGCTGCCTGTGCTTGCTGTTTGTGCTTGCTGCGCTGCCTGTGCTTGCTGCCTGTGCTTGCTGTGCTGCCTGTGCTTGCTGCCTGTGCTTGCTGCGCCGCCTGTGCTTGTTGTGCTGCCTGTGCTGCCTGTGCTTACTGCCTGTGCTTGCTGTGCTGCCTGTGCTTGCTGCCTGTGCTTGCTGTGCTTGCTATGCTGCCTGTGCAAGCTGCCTGTGCTTGCTGTGCTGCCTGGGCTTGCTGTGCTGCCCGTGCTTGCTGCCTGTGCTTGCTGTGCTGCCTGTGCTTGCTGCCTGTGCTTGCTGTTCTGCCTGTGCTTGGTGTGCTGCCTGAGCTTGCTGCCTGTGCTTGCTGTGCTGCCTGTGCTTGCTGCCTGTGCTTGCTGCCTGTGCTTGCTGTGCTGCCTGTGCTTGCTGCCTGTGCTTGCTGCCTGTGCTTGCTGTGCTGCCTGTGCTTGCTGCCTGTGCTTACTGTGTTACCTGTGCTTGCTGCCTGTGCTTGCTGCCTGTGCTTGCTGTGCTGCCTGTGCTTGCTGCCTGTGCTTGCTGTGCTTGCTATGCTGCCTGTGCAAACTGCCTGTGCTTGCTGTGCTGCCTGTGCTTGCTGCCTGTGCTTGCTGTGCTGCCTGTGCTTGCTGTGCTGCCTGTGCTTGCTGCCTGTGCTTGCTGTGCTGCCTGTGCTTGCTGCTTGTGCTTGCTGCGCTGCCTGTGCTTGCTGCCTGTGCTTGCTGTGCTGCCTGTGCTTGCTGCCTGTGCTTGTTGTGCTGCCTGTGCTTGCTGCCTGTGCTTGCTGTGCTGCCTGTGCTTGCTGCCTGTGCTTGCTGTGCTGCCTGTGCTTGCTGCCTGTGCTTGCTGTGCTTGCTATGCTGCCTGTGCAAGCTGCCTGTGCTTGCTGTGCTGCCTGTGCTTGCTGCCTGTGCTTGCTGTGCTGCCTGTGCTTGCTGCCTGTGCTTGCTGTGCTGCCTGTGCTTGCTGTGCTGCCTGTGCTTGCTGCCTGTGCTTGCTGTGCTGCCTGTGCTTGCTGCCTGTGCTTGCTGTGCTGCCTATGCTTGCTGCCTGTGCTTTCTGTGCTGCCTGTGCTTGCTGTGCAGCCTGTTAGCGATGCATATGATTTCGCCCATAACACGCGGTAATTCGACAGTGGCACACGACAGTGCGTTGCGGTGTCACCTATTTTTGGAGGTGCCGAGAGTTGCGGATCATATGTTTACCTCGGCGGCCGGTGCATTGACCTGCGTCTCAGTAAGAGTAAGCATTGTAAACAAATGCGAGAGTGAATCTCGCCGAATATCGGAGCAGGCTTTGCCTGTTGGAAAGAGGACGGAGCTTGACCCCTCTGCCCTTCCCCCAGAATCGCTAAAACGAACACATCTCGTCGAGCTATTTTGCGGGTTTCTAACATGCCTGTGCTTGCTGCCTGTGCTTGCTGCCTGTGCTTACTGTGTTGCCTGTGCTTGCTGTGCTGCCTGTGCTTGCTGCCTGTGCTTGCTGTGCTGCCTGTGCTTGCTGCCTGTGCTTGCTGTGCTTGCTATGCTGCCTGTGCAAGCTGCCTGTGCTTGCTGCCTGTGCTTGCTGTGCTGCCTGTGCTTGCTGCCTGTGCTTGCTGTGCTTGCTGTGCTGCCTGTGCTTGCTGCCTGTGCTTGCTGTGCCGCCTGTGCTTGTTGTGCTGCCTGTGCTGCCTGTGCTTGCTGTGCTGCCAGTGCTTGCTGCCTGTGCTTGCTGTGCTGCCTGTGCTTGCTGTGCTTGCTATGCTGCCTGTGCAAACTGCCTGTGCAAGCTGCCTGTGCTTGCTGTGCTGCCTGTGCTTGCTGTGCTGCCTGTTAGCGATGCATTTGATTTCGCCCATAACACGCGGTAATTCGACAGTGGCACACGACAGTGCGTTGCTGTGTCACCTGTATTTGGAGGCGCCGAGAGTCGCGGATCATATGTTTACCTCGGCGGCCGGTGCATTGACCTGCGTCTCAGTAAGAGTAAGCATTGTAAACAAATGCGAGAGTGAATCTCGCCCAAGATCGGAGCAGGCTTTGCCTGTTGGAAAGAGGACGGAGCTTGACCCCTCTGCACTTCCCCCAGAATCGCTAAAACGAACACATCTCGTCGAGCTATTTTGCGGGTTTCTAACATGCCTGTGCTTGCTGCCTGTGCTTGCTGCCTGTGCTTACTGTGTTGCCTGTGCTTGCTGCCTCGGCTTGCTGTGCTGCCCGTGCTTGCTGCCTGTGCTTGCTGTGCTGCCTGGGCTTGCTGCCTGTGCTTGCTGTGCTGCCTGTGCTTGCTGCCTGTGTTTGCTGTGCTTGCTATGCTGCCTGTGCAAGCTGCCTGTGCTTGCTGTGCTGCCTCGGCTTGCTGTGCTGCCCGTGCTTGCTGCCTGTGCTTGCTGTGCTGCCTGTGCTTGCTGCCTGTGCTTGCTGTGCTGCCTGTGCTTGCTGTGCTGCCTGTGCTTGCTGCCTGTGCTTGTTGTGCTGCCTGTGTTTGCTGCCCGTGCTTGCTGTGCTTGCTGTGCTGAATGTGCTTGCTGCCTGTGCTTGCTGTGCTGCCTGTGCTTGTTGTGCTGCCTGTGCTTGCTGTGCTGCCTGTGCTTGCTGCCTGTGCTTGCTGTGCTGCCTGTGCTTGCTGTGCTGCCTGTGCTTGCTGCCTGTGCTTGCTGTGCTTGATGTGCTGCCTGTGCTTGCTGTGCTGCCTGTGCTTGCTGCCTGTGCTTGCTGTGCTGCCTGTGCTTGCTGCCTGTGCTTGCTATGCTGCCTGTGCAAGCTGCCTGTGCTTACTGTGCTTGCTGTGCTGCCTGTGCTTGCTGCCTGTGCTTACTGTGTTGCCTGTGCTTGCTGCCTGTGCTTGCTGTGCTGCCTGTGCTTGCTGTGCTGCCTGTGCTTGGTGTGATGCGTGTGCTTGCTGCCTGTGCTTGCTGTGCTGCCTGTGCTTGCTGCCCGTGCTTGCTGTGCTGCCTGTGCTTGGTGTGCTGCCTGTGCTTGCTGCCTGTGCTTGCTGTGCTGCCTGTGCTTGCTGCCTGTGCTTGCTGTGCTGCCTGTGCTGCCTGTGCTGCCTGTGCTTGCTGCCTGTGCTTGCTGTGCTGCCTGAGCTTGCTGCCTGTGCTTGCTGTGCTTGCTTTGCTGCCTGTGCAAGCTGCCTGTGCTCGCTGTGCTGCCTGTGCTTGCTGCCTGTGCTTGCTGTGCTGCCTGTGCTTGCTGTGCTGCCTGTTAGCGATGCATTTGATTTCGCCCATAACACGCGGAAATTCGACAGTGGCACACGACAGTGCGTTGCTGCGTCACCTGTGTTTGGTGGCGCCGAGAGTCGCGGATCATATGTTTACCTCGGCGGCCGGTGCATTGACCTGCGTCTCAGTAAGAGTAAGCATTGTAAACAAATGCGAGAGTGAATCTCACCGAAGATCGGAGCAGGCTTTGCCTGTTGGAAAGAGGACGGAGATTGACCCCTCTGCACTTCCCCCAGAATCGCTAAAACGAACAAATCTCGTCGAGCTATTTTGCGGGTTTCTAACATGCCTGTGCTAGCTGCCTGTGCTTGCTGTGATGCCTGTGCTTGCTGCCTGTGCTTGCTGCCTGTGCTTGTTGTGCTGCCTGTGCTTGCTGCCTGTGCTTGCTGTGCTTGATGTGCTGCCTGTGCTTGCTGCCTGTGCTTGCTATGCTGTCTGTGCAAGCTGCCTGTGCTTAGTGTGCTTGCTGTGCTGCCTGTGCTTGCTGCCTGTGCTTACTGTGTTGCCTGTGCTTGCTGCCTGTGCTTGCTGTGCTGCCTGTGCTTGCTGCCTGTGCTTGCTGTGCTGCCTGTGCTTGCTGCCTGTGCTTGCTGCCTGTGCTTGCTGCCTGTGCTTGCTCTGCTGCCTGTGCTTGCTGCCTGTGCTTGCTGTGCTGCCTGTGCTTGCTGCCTGTCCTTGCTGTGCTTGCTGTGCTGCCTGCGCTTGCTGCCTGTGCTTGCTGCCTGTGCTTGCTGTGCTGCCTGTGCTTGCTATGCTGCCTGTGCAAGCTGCCTGTGCTTGCTGTGCTGCCTGTGCTTGCTGCCTGTGCTTACTGTGTTGCCTGTGCTTGCTGCCTGTGCTTGCTGCCTGTGCTTGCTGTGCTGCCTGTGCTTGGTGTGATGCGTGTGCTTGCTGCCTGTGCTTGCTGTGCTGCCTGTGCTTGCTGCCTGTGCTTGCTGTGCTGCCTGTGCTTGCTGCCTGTGCTTGCTGTGCTGCCTGTGCTTGCTGCCTGTGCTTGCTGTGCTGCCTGTGCTTGCTGCGCTGCCTGTGCTTGCTGCCTGTACTTGGTGTGCTGCCTGTGCTTGCTGCCTGTGCTTGCTGTGCTGCCTGTGCTTGCTGTGCTGCCCGTGCTTGCTGCCTGTGCTTGCTGTGCTGCCTGTGCTTGTTGCCTGTGCTTGCTGCCTGTGCTTGCTGTGCTGCCTGTGCTCGCTGCCTGTGCTTGCTGTGCTGCCTGTGCTTGCTGCCTGTGCTTGCTGTGCTGCCTGTGCTTGCTGCGCTGCCTGTGCTTGCTGTTTGTGCTTGCTGCGCTGCCTGTGCTTGCTGTGCTGCCTGTGCTTGCTGTGCTGCCTGTGCTTGTTGCCTCTGCTTGCTGTGCTGCCTGTGCTTGCTGCCTGTGCTTGCTGTGCTGCCTCGGCTTGCTGTGCTGCCCGTGCTTGCTGCCTGTGCTTGCTGTGCTGCCTGTGCTTGCTGTTTGTGCTTGCTGCGCTGCCTGTGCTTGCTGTGCTGCCTGTGCTTGCTGCCTGTGCTTGCTGTGCTGCCTGTGCTTGTTGCCTCTGCTTGCTGTGCTGCCTGTGCTTGCTGCCTGTGCTTGCTGTGCTGCCTCGGCTTGCTGTGCTGCCCGTGCTTGCTGCCTGTGCTTGCTGTGCTGCCTGTGCTTGCTGCCTGTGCTTGCTGTGCTGCCTGTGCTTGCTGCCTGTGTTTGCTGTGCTTGCTATGCTGCCTGTGCAAGCTGCCTGTGCTTGCTGTGCTGCCTCGGCTTGCTGTGCTGCCCGTGCTTGCTGCCTGTGCTTGCTGCCTGTGCTTGCTGTGCTGCCTGTGCTGTGCTGCCTGTGCTTGCTGCCTGTGCTTGCTGTGCTGCCTGTGCTTGCTGCCTGTGCTTTCTGTGCTGCCTGTGCTTGCTGTGCTGCCTGTGCTTGCTGCCTGTGCTTGCTGTGCTGCCTGTGCTTGCTGTGCTGCCTGTTAGCGATGCATTTGATTTCGCCCATAACACGCGGTAATTCGACAGTGGCACACGACAGTGCGTTGCTGCGTCACCTGTGTTTGGTGGCGCCGAGAGTCGCGGATCATATGTTTACCTCGGCGGCCGGTGCATTGACCTGCGTCTCAGTAAGAGTAAGCATTGTAAACAAATGCGAGAGTGAATCTCGCCGAAGATCGGAGCAGGCTTTGCCTGTTGGAAAGAGGACGGAGATTGACCCCTCTGCACTTCCCCCAGAATCGCTAAAACGAACAAATCTCGTCGAGCTATTTTGCGGGTTTCTAACATGCCTGTGCTAGCTGCCTGTGCTTGCTGTGATGCCTGTGCTTGCTGCCTGTGCTTGCTGCCTGTCCTTGCTGTGCTTGCTGTGCTGCCTGCGCTTGCTGCCTGTGCTTGCTGCCTGTGCTTGCTGTGCTGCCTGTGCTTGCTATGCTGCCTGTGCAAGCTGCCTGTGCTTGCTGTGCTGCCTGTGCTTGCTGCCTGTGCTTGCTGTGCTGCCTGTGCTGTGCTGCCTGTGCTTGCTGCCTGTGCTTGCTGTGCTGCCTGTGCTCGCTGCCTGTGCTTGCTGTGCTGCCTGTGCTTGCTGCCTGTGCTTGCTGCGCTGCCTGTGCTTGCTGCCTGTACTTGGTGTGCTGCCTGTGCTTGCTGCCTGTGCTTGCTGCCTGTGCTTGCTGTGCTGCCTGTGCTTGTTGCCTGTGCTGCCTGTGCTTGCTGCCTGTGCTTGCTGCCTGTGCTTGCTGTGCTGCCTGTGCTTGCTGTTTGTGCTTGCTGCGCTGCCTGTGCTTGCTGTTCTGCCTGTGCTTGCTGTGCTGCCTGTGCTTGTTGCCTCTGCTTGCTGTGCTGCCTGTGCTTGCTGCCTGTGCTTGCTGTGCTGCCTGTGCTTGCTGCCTGTGCTTGTTGTTCTGCCTGTGCTTGCTGTGCTGCCTGTTAGCGATGCATTTGATTTCGCCCATAACACGCGATAATTCGACAGTGGCACACGACAGTGCCTTGCGGTGTCACCTGTTTTTGGAGGTGCCGAGAGTCGCGGATCATATGTTTACCTCGGCGGCCGGTGCATTGACCTGCGTCTCAGTAAGAGTAAGCATTGTAAACAAATGCGAGAGTGAATCTCGCCGAAGATCGGAACAGGCTTTGCCTGTTGGAAATAGGACGGAGCTTGACCCCTCTGCCCTTCCCCCAGAATCGCTAAAACGAACACATCTCGTCGAGCTATTTTGCGGGTTTCTAGCATACCTGTGCTTGCTGCCTGTGCTTGCTGCCTGTGCTTGCTGCCTGTGCTTGCTGCCTGTGCTTGCTGTGCTGCCTGTGCTTGCTGTGCTGCCTGTGCTTGCTGCCTGTGCTTGCTGTGCTGCCTGTGCTTGCTGCCTGTGCTTGCTGTGCTGCCTGTGCTTGCTGCCTGTGCTTGCTGTGCTGCCTGTGCTTGTTGTGCTTCCCGTGCTTGCTGTGCTTGCTGTGCTGCCTGAGCTTGGTGTGCTGCCTGTGCTTGCTGCCTGTGCTTGCCGTGCTGCCTGTGCTTGCTGCCTGTGCTTGCTGCCTGTGCTTGCTGTGCTGCCTGTGCTTGCTGCCTGTGCTTGCTGTGCTGCCTGTGCTTGCTGCCTGTGCTTGCTGTGCTGCCTGTGCTTGCTGCCTGTGCTTACTGTGTTGCCTGTGCTTGCTGCCTGTGCTTGCTGTGCTGCCTGTGCTTGCTGCGCTGCCTGTGCTTGCTGCCTGTACTTGGTGTGCTGCCTGTGCTTGCTGCCTGTGCTTGCTGTGCTGCCTGTGCTTGCTGTGCTGCCCGTGCTTGCTGCCTGTGCTTGCTGTGCTGCCTGTGCTTGCTGCCTGTGCTTGCTGTGCTTGCTATGCTGCCTGTGCAAGCTGCCTGTGCTTGCTGTGCTGCCTGTGCTTGCTGCCTGTGCTTGCTGTGCTGCCTGTGCTTGCTGCCTGTGCTTGCTGTGCTGCCTGTGCTTGCTGTGCTGCCTGTGCTTGCTGCCTGTGCTTGCTGTGCTGCCTGTGCTTGCTGCCTGTGCTTGCTGTGCTGCCTATGCTTGCTGCCTGTGCTTTCTGTGCTGCCTGTGCTTGCTGTGCAGCCTGTTAGCGATGCATATGATTTCGCCCATAACACGCGGTAATTCGACAGTGGCACACGACAGTGCGTTGCGGTGTCACCTATTTTTGGAGGTGCCGAGAGTTGCGGATCATATGTTTACCTCGGCGGCCGGTGCATTGACCTGCGTCTCAGTAAGAGTAAGCATTGTAAACAAATGCGAGAGTGAATCTCGCCGAATATCGGAGCAGGCTTTGCCTGTTGGAAAGAGGACGGAGCTTGACCCCTCTGCCCTTCCCCCAGAATCGCTAAAACGAACACATCTCGTCGAGCTATTTTGCGGGTTTCTAACATGCCTGTGCTTGCTGCCTGTGCTTGCTGCCTGTGCTTACTGTGTTGCCTGTGCTTGCTGTGCTGCCTGTGCTTGCTGCCTGTGCTTGCTGTGCTGCCTGTGCTTGCTGCCTGTGCTTGCTGTGCTTGCTATGCTGCCTGTGCAAGCTGCCTGTGCTTGCTGCCTGTGCTTGCTGTGCTGCCTGTGCTTGCTGCCTGTGCTTGCTGTGCTTGCTGTGCTGCCTGTGCTTGCTGCCTGTGCTTGCTGTGCCGCCTGTGCTTGTTGTGCTGCCTGTGCTGCCTGTGCTTGCTGTGCTGCCAGTGCTTGCTGCCTGTGCTTGCTGTGCTGCCTGTGCTTGCTGTGCTTGCTATGCTGCCTGTGCAAACTGCCTGTGCAAGCTGCCTGTGCTTGCTGTGCTGCCTGTGCTTGCTGTGCTGCCTATTAGCGATGCATTTGATTTCGCCCATAACACGCGGTAATTCGACAGTGGCACACGACAGTGCGTTGCTGTGTCACCTGTATTTGGAGGCGCCGAGAGTCGCGGATCATATGTTTACCTCGGCGGCCGGTGCATTGACCTGCGTCTCAGTAAGAGTAAGCATTGTAAACAAATGCGAGAGTGAATCTCGCCCAAGATCGGAGCAGGCTTTGCCTGTTGGAAAGAGGACGGAGCTTGACCCCTCTGCACTTCCCCCAGAATCGCTAAAACGAACACATCTCGTCGAGCTATTTTGCGGGTTTCTAACATGCCTGTGCTTGCTGCCTGTGCTTGCTGCCTGTGCTTACTGTGTTGCCTGTGCTTGCTGCCTCGGCTTGCTGTGCTGCCCGTGCTTGCTGCCTGTGCTTGCTGTGCTGCCTGGGCTTGCTGCCTGTGCTTGCTGTGCTGCCTGTGCTTGCTGCCTGTGTTTGCTGTGCTTGCTATGCTGCCTGTGCAAGCTGCCTGTGCTTGCTGTGCTGCCTCGGCTTGCTGTGCTGCCCGTGCTTGCTGCCTGTGCTTGCTGTGCTGCCTGTGCTTGCTGCCTGTGCTTGCTGTGCTGCCTGTGCTTGCTGTGCTGCCTGTGCTTGCTGCCTGTGCTTGCTGCCTGTGCTTGTTGTGCTGCCTGTGTTTGCTGCCCGTGCTTGCTGTGCTTGCTGTGCTGAATGTGCTTGCTGCCTGTGCTTGCTGTGCTGCCTGTGCTTGTTGTGCTGCCTGTGCTTGCTGTGCTGCCTGTGCTTGCTGCCTGTGCTTGCTGTGCTGCCTGTGCTTGCTGCCTGTGCTTGCTGTGCTGCCTGTGCTTGCTGTGCTGCCTGTGCTTGGTGTGATGCGTGTGCTTGCTGCCTGTGCTTGCTGTGCTGCCTGTGCTTGCTGCCCGTGCTTGCTGTGCTGCCTGTGCTTGGTGTGCTGCCTGTGCTTGCTGCCTGTGCTTGCTGTGCTGCCTGTGCTTGCTGCCTGTGCTTGCTGTGCTGCCTGTGCTGCCTGTGCTTGCTGTGCTGCCTGTGCTTGCTGCCTGTGCTTGCTGTGCTGCCTGTGCTTGCTGCCTGTGCTTGCTGTGCTTGCTTTGCTGCCTGTGCAAGCTGCCTGTGCTTGCTGTGCTGCCTGTGCGTGCTGCCTGTGCTTGCTGTGCTGCCTGTGCTTGCTGTGTCGCCTGTGCTTGTTGTGCTGACTGTGCTGCCTGTGCTTGCTGCCTGTGCTTGCTGCCTGAGCTTCCTGTGCTTGCTGTGCTGCCTGTGCTTGCTGCCTGTGCTTGCTCTGCTTGCTGTGCCGCCTGTGCTTGTTGTGCTGCCTGTGCTTGCTGCCTGTGCTTGCTGTGCTGCCTGTGCTTGCTGTGCTTGCTGTGCTGCCTGTGCTTGCTGCCTGTGCTTGCTGCCTGTGCTTGCTGTGCTTGCTATGCTGCCTGTGCAAGCTGCCTGTGCTTGCTGTGCTGCCTGTGCGTGCTGCCTGTGCTGCCTGTGCTTGCTGTGCCGCCTGTGCTTGTTGTGCTGACTGTGCTGCCTGTGCTTGCTGTGCTGCCTGTGCTTGCTGCCTGTGCTTGCTATGCTGCCTGTGCAAGCTGCCTGTGCTTACTGTGCTTGCTGTGCTGCCTGTGCTTGCTGCCTGTGCTTACTGTGCTGCCTGTGCTTGCTGCCTGTGCTTGCTGTGCTCGCCTGTGCTTGCTGTGCCGCCTGTGCTTGCTGTTTGTGCTTGCTGTGCTTACTGTGTTGCCTGTGCTTGCTGCCTGTGCTTGCTGTGCTGCCTGTGCTTGCTGCCTGTGCTTGCTGTGCTGCCTGTGCTTGCTGCCTGTGCTTGCTGTGCTGCCTGTGCTTGCTGCCTGTGCTTGCTGTACTTGCTGTGCTGCCTGTGCTTGCTGTGCTGCCTGTGCTTGCTGCCTGTGCTTGCTGCCTGTACTTTGTGTGCTGCCTGTGCTTGCTGCCTGTGCTTGCTGTGCTGCCTGTGCTTGCTGCCTGTGCTTGCTGTGCTGCCTGTGCAAGCTGCCTGTGCTTGCTGTGCTGCCTGTGCTTGCTGTGCTTGCTGCCTGTGCTTGCTGTGCTTGCTGCCTGTGCTTGCTGTGCTGCCTGTGCTTGCTGCCTGTGCTTGCCGTGCTCGCTGTGCTTGCTGCCTGTGCTTGCTGTGCTGCCTGTGCTTGCTGCCTGTGCTTGCTGTGCTGCCTATGCTTGCTGCCTGTGCTTTCTGTGCTGCCTGTGCTTGCTGTGCAGCCTGTTAGCGATGCATATGATTTCGCCCATAACACGCGGTAATTCGACAGTGGCACACGACAGTGCGTTGCGGTGTCACCTATTTTTGGAGGTGCCGAGAGTTGCGGATCATATGTTTACCTCGGCGGCCGGTGCATTGACCTGCGTCTCAGTAAGAGTAAGCATTGTAAACAAATGCGAGAGTGAATCTCGCCGAATATCGGAGCAGGCTTTGCCTGTTGGAAAGAGGACGGAGCTTGACCCCTCTGCCCTTCCCCCAGAATCGCTAAAACGAACACATCTCGTCGAGCTATTTTGCGGGTTTCTAACATGCCTGTGCTTGCTGCCTGTGCTTGCTGCCTGTGCTTACTGTGTTGCCTGTGCTTGCTGTGCTGCCTGTGCTTGCTGCCTGTGCTTGCTGTGCTGCCTGTGCTTGCTGCCTGTGCTTGCTGTGCTTGCTATGCTGCCTGTGCAAGCTGCCTGTGCTTGCTGTGCTGCCTGTGCTTGCTGCCTGTGCTTGCTGTGCTTGCTGTGCTGCCTGTGCTTGCTGCCTGTGCTTGCTGTGCCGCCTGTGCTTGTTGTGCTGCCTGTGCTGCCTGTGCTTGCTGTGCTGCCAGTGCTTGCTGCCTGTGCTTGCTGTGCTGCCTGTGCTTGCTGTGCTTGCTATGCTGCCTGTGCAAACTGCCTGTGCAAGCTGCCTGTACTTGCTGTGCTGCCTGTGCTTGCTGTGCTGCCTGTGCTTGCTGCCTGTGCTTGCTGCCTGTACTTTGTGTGCTGCCTGTGCTTGCTGCCTGTGCTTGCTGTGCTGCCTGTGCTTGCTGCCTGTGCTTGCTGTGCTGCCTGTGCAAGCTGCCTGTGCTTGCTGTGCTGCCTGTGCTTGCTGTGCTTGCTGCCTGTGCTTGCTGTGCTGACTGTGCTTGCTGCCTGTGCTTGCCGTGCTCGCTGTGCCGCCTGTGCTTGTTGTGCTGCCTGTGCTTGCTGTGCTGCCTGTGCTTGCTGCCTGTGCTTGCCGTGCTCGCTGTGCCGCCTGTGCTTGTTGGGCTTGTTGTGCTGCCTGTGCTTGCTGTGCTGCCTGTGCTTGCTGCCTGTGCTTGCTGTGCTGCCTGTGCTTGCTGCCTGTGCTTGCTGTGCTGCCTGTGCTTGCTGCCTGTGCTTGCTGTGCTGCCTGTGCTTGCTGCCTGTGCTTGCTGTACTTGCTGTGCTGCCTGTGCTTACTGTGCTGCCTGTGCTTGCTGCCTGTGCTTGCTGTGCTCGCCTGAGCTTGCTGTGCCGCCTGTGCTTGCTGTTTGTGCTTGCTGTGCTTACTGTGTTGCCTGTGCTTGCTGCCTGTGCTTGCTGTGCTGCCTGTGCTTGCTGTGCTGCCTGTGCTTGCTGCCTGTGCTTGCTGTGCTGCCTGTGCTTGCTGCCTGTGCTTGCTGTACTTGCTGTGCTGCCTGTGCTTGCTGTGCTGCCTGTGCTTGCTGCCTGTGCTTGCTGTGCTGCCTGTGCTTGCTGCGCTGCCTGTGCTTGCTGCCTGTACTTTGTGTGCTGCCTGTGCTTGCTGCCTGTGCTTGCTGTGCTTGCTGTGCTGCCTGTGCTTGCTGCCTGTGCTTGCTGTGCTGCCTGTGCAAGCTGCCTGTGCTTGCTGCCTGTGCTTGCTGTGCTGCCTGTGCTTGCTGCCTGTGCTTGCCGTGCTCGCTGTGCCGCCTGTGCTTGTTGTGCTGCCTGTGCTTGCTGTGCTGCCTGTGCTTGCTGCCTGTGCTTGCCGCGCTCGCTGTGCCGCCTGTGCTTGTTGGGCTTGTTGTGCTGCCTGTGCTTGCTGTGCTGCCTGTGCTTGCTGCCTGTGCTTGCTGTGCTGCCTGTGCTTGCTGCCTGTGCTTGCTGTGCTTGCTGTGCCGCCTGTGCTTGTTGTGCTGACTGTGCTGCCTGTGCTTGCTGTGCTGCCTGTGCTTGCTGTGCTGCCTGTGCTGCCTGTGCTTGCTGTGCTGCCTGTGCTTGCTGCCTGTGCTTGCTGCCTGTGCTTGCTGTGCTTGATGTGCTGCCTGTGCTTGCTGTGCTGCCTGTGCTTGCTGCCTGTGCTTGCTGCGCTGCCTGTGCTTGCTGCCTGTACTTTGTGTGCTGCCTGTGCTTGCTGCCTGTGCTTGCTGTGCTTGCTGTGCTGCCTGTGCTTGCTGCCTGTGCTTGCTGTGCTGCCTGTGCAAGCTGCCTGTGCTTGCTGTGCTGCCTGTGCTTGCTGTGCTTGCTGCCTGTACTTTGTGTGCTGCCTGTGCTTGCTGCCTGTGCTTGCTGTGCTGCCTGTGCTTGCTGCGCTGCCTGTGCTGCCTGTGCTTGCTGCCTGTGCTTGCTGTGCTGCCTTTGCTTGCTGCCTGTGCTTACTGTGTTGCCAGTGCTTGCTGCCTGTGCTTGCTGCCTGTGCTTGCTGTGCTGCCTGTGCTTGCTGCCTGTGCTTACTGTGTTGCCTGTGCTTGCTGCCTGTGCTTGCTGCCTGTGCTTACTGTGTTGCCTGTGCTTGCTGCCCGAGCTTGCTGTGCTGCCTGTGCTGTGCTGCCTGTGCTTGCTGTGCTGCCTGTGCTTGCTGCCTGTGCTTGCTGTGCTGCCTGTGCTTGCTGCCTGTGCTTGCTGCGCTGCCTGTGCTTGCTGCCTGTACTTGGTGTGCTGCCTGTGCTTGCTGCCTGTGCTTGCTGCCTGTGCTTGCTGCCTGTGCTTGCTGTGCTATCTGTGCTTGCTGCCTGTGCTTGCTGCCTGTGCTTGTTTTGCTGCCTGTGCTTGCTGTGCTGCCTGTGCTTGCTGCCTGTGCTTGCTGTGCTGCCTGTGCTTGGTGTGCTGCCTGTGCTTGCTGCCTGTGCTTGCTGTGCTGCCTGTGCTTGCTGCCTGTGCTTGCTGTGCTGCCTGTGCTTGCTGCGCTGCCTGTGCTTGCTGTGCTGCCTGTGCTTGCTGCCTGTGCTTGCTGTGCTGCCTGTGCTTGCTGCCTGTGCTTGCTGTGCTGCCTGTGCTTGCTGCCTGTGCTTGCTATGCTGTCTGTGCAAGCTGCCTGTGCTTAGTGTGCTTGCTGTGCTGCCTGTGCTTGCTGTGCTGCCTGTGCTTGCTGCCTGTGCTTGCTGTGCTGCCTGTGCATGCTGTGCTGCCTGTGCTTGCTGTGCTTGCTATGCTGCCTGTGCGAGATGCCTGTGCTTGCTGTGCTGCCTGTGCTTGCTGCCTGTGGTTGCTGTGCTGCCTGTGCTTGCTGCCTGTGCTTGCTGTGCTCGCCTGTGCTTGCTGTGCCGCCTGTGCTTGCTGTTTGTGCTTGCTGTGCTTACTGTGTTGCCTGTGCTTGCTGCCTGTGCTTGCTGCCTGTGCTTGCTGCCTGTGCTTGCTGTGCTGCCTGTGCTTGCTGCCTGTGCTTGCTGTACTTGCTGTGCTGCCTGTGCTTGCTGTGCTGCCTGTGCTTGCTGCCTGTGCTTGCTGTGCTGCCTGTGCTTGCTCTCTGTGCTTGCTGCCTGTGCTTGCTGTGCTGCCTGTGCTTGCTGCGCTGCCTGTGCTTGCTGCGCTGCCTGTGCTTGCTGCCTGTACTTGGTGTGCTGCCTGTGCTTGCTGCCTGTGCTTGCTGTGCTGCCTGTGCTTGCTGCCTGTGCTTGTTGTGCTGCCTGTGCAAGCTGCCTGTGCTTGCTCAGCTGCCTGTGCTTGCTGTGCTGCCTGTGCTTGCTGCCTGTGCTTGCTGTGCTGCCTGTGCTTGCTGCCTGTGCTTGCTTTGCTGCCTGTGCTTGCTGCCTGTTCTTGCTGTGCTTGCTATGCTGCCTGTGCAAGCTGCCTGTGCTTGCTGAGCTGCCTGTGCTTGCTGTGCTGCCTGTGCTTGCTGCCTGTGCTTGCTGCCTGTGCTTGCTGCCTGTGCTTGCTGTGCTGTCTGTGCTTGCTGTGCTTGCTGTGCTGTCTGTGCTTGCTGTGCTTGCTGTGCTGCCTGCGCTTGCTGCCTGTGCTTGCTGCCTGTGCTTGCTGTGCTGCCTGTGCTTGCTATGCTGCCTGTGCAAGCTGCCTGTGCTTACAGTGCTTGCTGTGCTGCCTGTGCTTGCTGCCTGTGCTTACTGTGTTGCCTGTGCTTGCTGCCTGTGCTGCCTGTGCTTGGTGTGATGCGTGTGCTTGCTGCCTGTGCTTGCTGTGCTACCTGAGCTTGCTGCCTGTGCTTGCTGTGCTGCCTGTGCTTTCTGCCCGTGCTTGCTGTGCTGCCTGTTAGCGATGCATTTGATTTCGCCCATAACACGCGGTAATTCGACAGTGGCACACGACAGTGCGTTGCTGTGTCACCTGTTTTTGGAGGCGCCGAGAGTCGCGGATCATATGTTTACCTCGGCGGCCGGTGCATTGACCTGCGTCTCAGTAAGAGTAAGCATTTTAAACAAATGCGAGAGTGAATCTCGCCGAAGATCGGAGCAGGCTTTGCCTGTTGGAAAGAGGACGGAGCTTGACCCCTCTGCACTTCCCCCAGAATCGCTAAAACGAACACATCTCGTCGAGCTATTTTGCGGGTTTCTAACATGCCTGTGCTTGCTGCCTGTGCTTGCTGTGCTGCCTGTGCTTGCTGTGCTGCCTGTGCTTGCTGCCTGTGCTTGCTGTGCTGCCTGTGCTTGCTGCCTGTGCTTGCTGCCTGTGCTTGCTGTGCTGCCTGTGCTTGCTGCCTGTGCTTGCTGTGCTGCCTGTGCTTGCTGTGCTGCCTGTGCTTGCTGTTTGTGCTTGCTGTGCTGCCTGTGCTTGCTGTGCTGCCTGTGCTTGCTGCCTGTGCTTGCTGTGCTGCCTGTTAGCGATGCATTTGATTTTGCCCATAAGACGCGGTAATTCGACAGTGGCACACGACAGTGCGTTGCTGTGTCACCTGTTTTTGGAGGCGCCGAGAGTCGCGGATCAAATGTTTACCTCGGCGGCCGGTGCATTGACCTGCGTCTCAGTAAGAGTAAGCATTGTAAACAAATGCGTGAGTGAATCTCGCCGAAGATCGGAGCAGGCTTTGCCTGTTGGAAAGAGGACGGAGCTTGACCCCTCTGCACTTCCCCCCGAATCGCTAAAACGAACACATCTCGTCGAGCTATTTTGCGGGTTTCTAACATGCCTGTGCTTGCTGCCTGTGCTTGCTGTGCTGCCTGTGCAAGATGCCTGTGCTTGCTGTGCTGCCAGTGCTTGCTGCCTGTGCTTGCTGTGCTGCCTGTGCTTGCTGCCTGTGCTTGCTGTGCTGCCTGTGCTTGCTGTGCTGCCTGTGCTTGCTGTTTGTGCTTGCTGTGCTGCCTGTGCTTGCTGTGCTGTCTGTGCTTGCTGCCTGTGCTTGCTGTGCTGCCTGTGCTTGTTGCCTGTGCTTGCTGTGCTGCCTGTGCTTGCTGCCTGTGCTTGCTGTGCTGCCTGTGCTTGCTGCCTGTGCTTGCTGCCTGTGCTTGCTGCCTGTGCTTGCTGTGCTGCCTGTTAGCGATGCATTTGATTTTGCCCATAAGACGCGGTAATTCGACAGTGGCACACGACAGTGCGTTGCTGTGTCACCTGTTTTTGGAGGCGCCAAGAGTCGCGGATCAAATGTTTACCTCGGCGGCCGGTGCATTGACCTGCGTCTCAGTAAGAGTAAGCATTGTAAACAAATGCGTGAGTGAATCTCGCCGAAGATCGGAGCATGCTTTGCCTGTTGGAAAGAGGACGGAGCTTGACCCCTCTGCACTTCCCCCCGAATCGCTAAAACGAACACATCTCGTCGAGCTATTTTGCGGGTTTCTAACATGCCTGTGCTTGCTGCCTGTGCTTGCTGTGCTGCCTGTGCAAGATGCCTGTGCTTGCTGTGCTGCCAGTGCTTGCTGCCTGTGCTTGCTGTGCTGCCTGTGCTTGCTGCCTGTGCTTGCTGTGCTGCCTGTGCTTGCTGTGCTGCCTGTGCTTGCTGTTTGTGCTTGCTGTGCTGCCTGTGCTTGCTGTGCTGTCTGTGCTTGCTGCCTGTGCTTGCTGTGCTGCCTGTGCTTGTTGCCTGTCCTTGCTGTGCTGCCTGTGCTTGCTGTGCTGCCTGTGCTTGCTGCCTGTGCTTGCTGTGCTGCCTGTGCTTGCTGTGCAGCCTGTGCAAGATGCCTGTGTTTGCAGTGCTGCCTGTGCTGTGCTGCCTGTGCTTGCTGTGCTGCCAGTGCTTGCTGCCTGTGCTTGCTGTGCTGCCTGTGCTTGCTGCCTGTGCTTGCTGTGCTGCCTGTGCTTGCTGTGCTGCCTGTGCTTGCTGTTTGTGCTTGCTGTGCTGCCTGTGCTTGCTGTGCTGTCTGTGCTTGCTGCCTGTGCTTGCTGTGCTGCCTGTGCTTGTTGCCTGTCCTTGCTGTGCTGCCTGTGCTTGCTGTGCTGCCTGTGCTTGCTGCCTGTGCTTGCTGTGCTGCCTGTGCTTGCTGCCTGTGCTTGCTGTGCTGCCTGTGCTTGCTGCCTGTGCTTGCTGTGCTGCCTGTTAGCGATACATTTGATTTCGCCCATAACACGCGGTAATTCGATAGTGGCACACGACTGTGCGTTGCTGTGTCACCTGTTTTTGGAGGCGCCGAGAGTCGCGGATCATATGTTTACCTCGGCGGCCGGTGCATTGACCTGCGTCTCAGTAAGAGTAAGCATTGTAAACAAATGCGAGAGTGAATCTCGCCGATGATCGGAGCAGGCTTTGCCTGTTGGAAAGAGGACGGAGCTTGACCCCTCTGCACTTCCCCCAGAATCGCTAAAACGAACACATATCGTCGAGCTATTTTGCGGGTTTCTAACATGCCTGTGCTTGCTGCCTGTGCTTGCTGCGCTGCCTGTGCATGCTGCCTGTGTTTGCTGCCTGTGCTTGCTGTGCCGCCTGTGCTTGTTGTGCTTGTTGTGCTGCCTGTGCTTGCTGTGCTGCCTGTGCTTGCTGCCTGTGCTTGCTGTGCTGCTTGTGCTTGCTGTGCTGCCTGTGCTTGCTGCCTGTGCTTGCTATGCTGCCTGTGCAAGCTGCCTGTGCTTGCTGTGCTGCCTGTGCTTGCTGCCTGTGCTTGCTGTGGTGCCTGTTAGCGATGCATTTGATTTCGCCCATAACACGCGGTAATTCGACAGTGGCACACGACAGTGCGTTGCTGTGTCACCTGTTTTTAGAGGCGCCGAGAGTCGCGGATCATATGTTTACCTCGGCAGCCGGTGCATTGACCTGCGTCTCAGTAAGAATAAGCATTGTAAACAAATGCGAGAGTGAATCTCGCCGAAGATCGGAGCAGGCTTTGCCTGTTGGAAAGAGGACGGAGCTTGACCCCTCTGCACTTCCCCCAGAATCGCTAAAACGAACACATCTCGTCGAGCTATTTTGCGGGTTTCTAGCATACCTGTGCTTGCTGCCTGTGCTTGCTGTGCTGCCAGTGCTTGCTGCCTGTGCTTGCTGTGCTGCCTGTGCTTGCTGCCTGTGCTTGCTGTGCTGCCTGTGCTTGCTGCCTGTGCTTGCTGTGCTGCCTGTGCTTGCCGTGCTGCCTGTGCTTGCTGCCTGTGCTTGCTGTGCTGCCTGTGCTTGTTGCCTGTGCTTGCTGTGCTGCCTGTGCTTGCTGCCTGTGCTTGCTGTGCTGCCTGTGCTTGCTGCCTGTGCTTGCTGCCTGTGCTTGCTGCCTGTGCTTGCTGTGCTGCCTGTTCTTGCTGCCTGTGCTTGCTGTGCTGCCTGTTAGCGATACATTTGATTTCGCCCATAACACGCGGTAATTCGATAGTGGCACACGACAGTGCGTTGCTGTGTCACCTGTTTTTGGAGGCGCCGAGAGTCGCGGATCATATGTTTACCTCGGCGGCCGGTGCATTGACCTGCGTCTCAGTAAGAGTAAGCATTGTAAACAAATGCGTGAGTGAATCTCGCCGAAGATCGGAGCAGGCTTTGCCTGTTGGAAAGAGGACGGAGCTTGACCCCTCTGCACTTCCCCCAGAATCGCTAAAACGAACACATCTCGTCGAGCTATTTTGCGGGTTTCTAACATGCCTGTGCTTGCTGCCTGTGCTTGCTGTGCTGCCTGTGCTTGCTGCCTGTGCTTACTGTGTTGCCTGTGCTTGCTGCTTGTGCTTGCTGTGCTGCCTGTGCTTGCTGCCTGTGCTTGCTATGCTGCCTGTGCAAGCTGCCTGTGCTTGCTGTGCTGCCTGTGCTTGCTGTGCTGCCTGTACTTGCTGCCTGTGCTTGCTGTGGTGCCTGTTAGCGATGCATTTGATTTCGCCCATAACACGCGGTAATTCGACAGTGGCACACGACAGTGCGTTGCTGTGTCACCTGTTTTTGGAGGCGCCGAGAGTCGCGGATCATATGTTTACCTCGGCAGCCGGTGCATTGACCTGCGTCTCAGTAAGAATAAGCATTGTAAACAAATGCGAGAGTGAATCTCGCCGAAGATCGGAACAGGCTTTGCCTGTTAGAAAGAGGACGGAGCTTGACCCCTCTGCACTTCCCCCACAATCGCTAAAACGAACACATCTCGTCGAGCTATTTTGCGGGTTTCTAGCATACCTGTGCTTGCTGCCTGTGCTTGCTGTGCTGCCAGTGCTTGCTGCCTGTGCTTGCTGTGCTGCCTGTGCTTGCTGCCTGTGCTTGCTGTGCTGCCTGTGCTTGCTGCCTGTGCTTGCTGTGCTGCCTGTGCTTGCTGCCTGTGCTTGCTGTGCTGCCTGTGCTTGTTGCCTGTGCTTGCTGTGCTGCCTGTGCTTGCTGTGCTGCCTGTGCTTGCTGCCTGTGCTTGCTGTGCTGCCTGTGCTTGCTGCCTGTGCTTGCTGCCTGTGCTTGCTGTGCTGCCTGTGCTTGCTGCCTGTGCTTGCTGTGCTGCCTGTTAGCGATACATTTGATTTCGCCCATAACACGCGGTAATTCGATAGTGGCACACGACAGTGCGTTGCTGTGTCACCTGTTTTTGGAGGCGCCGAGAGTCGCGGATCATATGTTTACCTCGGCGGGCGGTGCATTGACCTGCGTCTCAGTAAGAGTAAGCATTGTAAACAAATGCGTGAGTGAATCTCGCCGAAGATCGGAGCAGGCTTTGCCTGTTGGAAAGAGGACGGAGCTTGACCCCTCTGCACTTCCCCCAGAATCGCTAAAACGAACACATCTCGTCGAGCTATTTTGCGGGTTTCTAGCATACCTGTGCTTGCTGCCTGTGCTTGCTGTGCTGCCAGTGCTTGCTGCCAGTGCTTGCTGCCTGTGCTTGCTGTGCTGCCTGTGCTTGCTGCCTGTGCTTGCTGTGCTGCCTGTGCTTGCTGTTTGTGCTTGCTGTGCTGCCTGTGCTTGCTGTGCTGTCTGTGCTTGCCGCCTGTGCTTGCTGTGCTGCCTGTGCTTGTTGCCTGTGCTTGCTGTGCTGCCTGTGCTTGCTGCCTGTGCTTGCTGTGCTGCCTGTGCTTGCTGCCTGTGCTTACTGTGTTGCCTGTGCTTGCTGCCTGTGCTTGCTGTGCTGCCTGTGCTTGCTGCCTGTGCTTGCTGTGCTGCCTGTGCTTGCTGCCTGTGCTTGCTGTACTTGCTGTGCTGCCTGTGCTTGCTGTGCTGCCTGTGCTTGCTGCCTGTGCTTGCTGTGCTGCCTGTGCTTGCTGCCTGTGCTTGCTGTGCTGCCTGTGCTTGCTGTGCTGCCTGTGCAAGATGCCTGTGTTTGCTGTGCTGCCTGTGCTGTGCTGCCTGTGCTTGCTGTGCTGCCAGTGCTTGCTGCCTGTGCTTGCTGTGCTGCCTGTGCTTGCTGCCTGTGCTTGCAGTGCTGCCTGTGCTTGCTGTGCTGCCTGTGCTTGCTGTTTGTGCTTGCTGTGCTGCCTGTGCTTGCTGTGCTGTCTGTGCTTGCTGCCTGTGCTTGCTGTGCTGCCTGTGCTTGTTGCCTGTCCTTGCTGTGCTGCCTGTGCTTGCTGTGCTGCCTGTGCTTGCTGCCTGTGCTTGCTGTGCTGCCTGTGCTTGCTGCCTGTGCTTGCTGTGCTGCCTGTGCTTGCTGCCTGTGCTTGCTGTGCTGCCTGTTAGCGATACATTTGATTTCGCCCATAACACGCGGTAATTCGATAGTGGCACACGACAGTGCGTTGCTGTGTCACCTGTTTTTGGAGGCGCCGAGAGTCGCGGATCATATGTTTACCTCGGCGGCCGGTGCATTGACCTGCGTCTCAGTAAGAGTAAGCACTGTAAACAAATGCGAGAGTGAATCTCGCCGATGATCGGAGCAGGCTTTGCCTGTTGGAAAGAGGACGGAGCTTGACCCCTCTGCACTTCCCCCAGAATCGCTAAAACGAACACATATCGTCGAGCTATTTTGCGGGTTTCTAACATGCCTGTGCTTGCTGCCTGTGCTTGCTGCGCTGCCTGTGCATGCTGCCTGTGTTTGCTGCCTGTGCTTGCTGTGCCGCCTCTGCTTGTTGTGCTTGTTGTGCTGTCTGTGCTTGCTGTGCTGCCTGTGCTTGCTGCCTCTGCTTGCTGTGCTGCTTGTGCTTGCTGTGCTGCCTGTGCTTGCTATGCTGCCTGTGCAAGCTGCCTGTGCTTGCTGTGCTGCCTGTGCTTGCTGCCTGTGCTTGCTGTGGTGCCTGTTAGCGATGCATTTGATTTCGCCCATAACACGCGGTAATTCGACAGTGGCACACGACAGTGCGTTGCTGTGTCACCTGTTTTTGGAGGCGCCGAGAGTCGCGGATCATATGTTTACCTCGGCAGACGGTGCATTGACCTGCGTCTCAGTAAGAATAAGCATTGTAAACAAATGCGAGAGTGAATCTCGCCGAAGATCGGAGCAGGCTTTGCCTGTTGGAAAGAGGACGGAGCTTGACCCCTCTGCACTTCCCCCAGAATCGCTAAAACGAACACATCTCGTCGAGCTATTTTGCGGGTTTCTAGCATACCTGTGCTTGCTGCCTGTGCTTGCTGTGCTGCCAGTGCTTGCTGCCTGTGCTTGCTGTGCTGCCTGTGCTTGCTGCCTGTGCTTGCTGTGCTGCCTGTGCTTGCTGCCTGTGCTTGCTGTGCTGCCTGTGCTTGCTGCCTGTGCTTGCTGCCTGTGCTTGCTGTGCTGCCTGTGCTTGCTGCCTGTGCTTGCTGTGCTGCCTGTTAGCGATACATTTGATTTCGCCCATAACACGCGGTAATTCGATAGTGGCACACGACAGTGCGTTGCTGTGTCACCTGTTTTTGGAGGCGCCGAGAGTCGCGGATCATATGTTTACCTCGGCGGCCGGTGCATTGACCTGCGTCTCAGTAAGAGTAAGCATTGTAAACAAATGCGTGAGTGAATCTCGCCGAAGATCGGAGCAGGCTTTGCCTGTTGGAAAGAGGACGGAGCTTGACCCCTCTGCACTTCCCCCAGAATCGCTAAAACGAACACATCTCGTCGAGCTATTTTGCGGGTTTCTAACATGCCTGTGCTTGCTGCCTGTGCTTGCTGTGCTGCCTGTGCTTGCTGCCTGTGCTTACTGTGTTGCCTGTGCTTGCTGTGCTGCCTGTGCTTGCTGCCTGTGCTTGCTGTGCTGCCTGTGCTTGCTGCCTGTGCTTGCTGTACTTGCTGTGCTGCCTGTGCTTGCTGCCTGTGCTTGCTGTGCTGCCTGTGCTTGCTGTGCTGCCTGTGCAAGATGCCTGTGCTTGGTGTGCTGCCTGTGCTTGCTGTGCTGCCTGTGCAAGATGCCTGTGCTTGCTGTGCTGCCTGTGCTGTGCTGCCTGTGCTTGCTGTGCTGCCTGTGCTGTGCTGCCTGTGCTTGCTGTGCTGCCAGTGCTTGCTGCCTGTGCTTGCTGTGCTGCCTGTGCTTGCTGCCTGTGCTTGCTGTGCTGCCTGTGCTTGCTGCCTGTGCTTGCCGTGCTCGTTGTGCCGCCTGTGCTTGTTGTGCTTGTTGTGCTGCCTGTGCTTGCTGTGCTGCCTGTGCTTGCTGCCTGTGCTTGCTATGCTGCCTGTGCAAGCTGCCTGTGCTAGCTGTGCTGCCTGTGCTTGCTGTGCTGCCTGTTAGCGATGCATTTGATTTCGCCCATAACACGCGGTAATTCGACAGTGGCACACGACAGTGCGTTGCTGTGTCACCTGTTTTTGGAGGCGCCGAGAGTCGCGGATCATATGTTCACCTCGGCGGCCGGTGCATTGACCTGCATCTCAGTAAGAGTAAGCATTGTAAACAAATGCGAGATTGAATCTCGCCGAAGATCGGAGCAGGCTTTGCCTGTTGGAAAGAGGACGGAGCTTGAACCCTCTGCACTTACCCCAGAATCGCTAAAACGAACACATCTTGTCGAGCTATTTTGCGGGTTTCTAACATGCCTGTGCTTGCTGCCTGTGCTTGCTGTGCTGCCTTTGCTTGCTGCCTGTGCTTACTGTGTTGCCAGTGCTTGCTGCCTGTGCTTGCTGCCTGTGCTTGCTGTGCTGCCTGTGCTTGCTGCCTGTGCTTACTGTGTTGCCTGTGCTTGCTGCCTGTGCTTGCTGCCTGTGCTTACTGTGTTGCCTGTGCTTGCTGCCCGAGCTTGCTGTGCTGCCTGTGCTGTGCTGCCTGTGCTGCCTGTGCTTGCTGCCTGTGCTTGCTGTGCTGCCTGTGCTTGCTGCCTGTGCTTGCTGCGCTGCCTGTGCTTGCTGCCTGTACTTGGTGTGCTGCCTGTGCTTGCTGCCTGTGCTTGCTGCCTGTGCTTGCTGCCTGTGCTTGCTGTGCTGTCTGTGCTTGCTGCCTGTGCTTGCTGCCTGTGCTTGTTGTGCTGCCTGTGCTTGCTGTGCTGCCTGTGCTTGCTGCCTGTGCTTGCTGTGCTGCCTGTGCTTGGTGTGCTGCCTGTGCTTGCTGCCTGTGCTTGCTGTGCTGCCTGTGCTTGCTGCCTGTGCTTGCTATGCTGTCTGTGCAAGCTGCCTGTGCTTAGTGTGCTTGCTGTGCTGCCTGTGCTTGCTGCCTGTGCTTACTGTGTTGCCTGTGCTTGCTGCCTGTGCTTGCTGTGCTGCCTGTGCTTGCTGTGCTGCCTGTGCTTGCTGCCTGTGCTTGCTGTGCTGCCTGTGCATGCTGTGCTGCCTGTGCTTGCTGTGCTTGCTATGCTGCCTGTGCGAGATGCCTGTGCTTGCTGTGCTGCCTGTGCTTGCTGCCTGTGGTTGCTGTGCTGCCTGTGCTTGCTGCCTGTGCTTGCTGTGCTCGCCTGTGCTTGCTGTGCCGCCTGTGCTTGCTGTTTGTGCTTGCTGTGCTTACTGTGTTGCCTGTGCTTGCTGCCTGTGCTTGCTGTGCTGCCTGTGCTTGCTGCCTGTGCTTGCTGCCTGTGCTTGCTGTGCTGCCTGTGCTTGCTGTCTGTGCTTGCTGTACTTGCTGTGCTGCCTGTGCTTGCTGTGCTGCCTGTGCTTGCTGCCTGTGCTTGCTGTGCTGCCTGTGCTTGCTGCCTGTGCTTGCTGTGCTGCCTGTGCTTGCTGCGCTGCCTGTGCTTGCTGCGCTGCCTGTGCTTGCTGCCTGTACTTGGTGTGCTGCCTGTGCTTGCTGCCTGTGCTTGCTGTGCTGCCTGTGCTTGCTGCCTGTGCTTGTTGTGCTGCCTGTGCTTGCTCAGCTGCCTGTGCTTGCTGTGCTGCCTGTGCTTGCTGCCTGTGCTTGCTGTGCTGCCTGTGCTTGCTGCCTGTGCTTGCTTTGCTGCCTGTGCTTGCTGCCTGTTCTTGCTGTGCTGTCTGTGCTTGCTGTGCTTGCTGTGCTGCCTGCGCTTGCTGCCTGTTCTTGCTGCCTGTGCTTGCTGTGCTGCCTGTGCTTGCTATGCTGCCTGTGCAAGCTGCCTGTGCTTACTGTGCTTGCTGTGCTGCCTGTGCTTGCTGCCTGTGCTTACTGTGTTGCCTGTGCTTGCTGCCTGTGCTGCCTGTGCTTGGTGTGATGCGTGTGCTTGCTGCCTGTGCTTGCTGTGCTACCTGAGCTTGCTGCCTGTGCTTGCTGTGCTGCCTGTGCTTTCTGCCTGTGCTTGCTGTGCTGCCTGTTAGCGATGCATTTGATTTCGCCCATAACACGCGGTAATTCGACAGTGGCACACGACAGTGCGTTGCTGTGTCACCTGTTTTTGGAGGCGCCGAGAGTCGCGGATCATATGTTTACCTCGGCGGCCGGTGCATTGACCTGCGTCTCAGTAAGAGTAAGCATTTTAAACAAATGCGAGAGTGAATCTCGCCGAAGATCGGAGCAGGCTTTGCCTGTTGGAAAGAGGACGGAGCTTGACCCCTCTGCACTTCCCCCAGAATCGCTAAAACGAACACATCTCGTCGAGCTATTTTGCGGGTTTCTAACATGCCTGTGCTTGCTGCCTGTGCTTGCTGTGCTGCCTGTGCTTGCTGTGCTGCCTGTGCTTGCTGCCTGTGCTTGCTATGCTGCCTGTGCTTGCTGCCTGTGCTTGCTGCCTGTGCTTGCTGTGCTGCCTGTGCTTGCTGCCTGTGCTTGCTGTGCTGCCAGTGCTTGCTGTGCTGCCTGTGCTTGCTGTTTGTGCTTGCTGTGCTGCCTGTGCTTGCTGTGCTGCCTGTGCTTGCTGCCTGTGCTTGCTGTGCTGCCTGTTAGCGATGCATTTGATTTTGCCCATAAGACGCGGTAATTCGACAGTGGCACACGACAGTGCGTTGCTGTGTCACCTGTTTTTGGAGGCGCCGAGAGTCGCGGATCAAATGTTTACCTCGGCGGCCGGTGCATTGACCTGCGTCTCAGTAAGAGTAAGCATTGTAAACAAATGCGTGAGTGAATCTCGCCGAAGATCGGAGCAGGCTTTGCCTGTTGGAAAGAGGACGGAGCTTGACCCCTCTGCACTTCCCCCCGAATCGCTACAACGAACACATCTCGTCGAGCTATTTTGCGGGTTTCTAGCATACCTGTGCTTGCTGCCTGTGCTTGCTGCGCTGCCTGTGCATGCTGCCTGTGTTTGCTGCCTGTGCTTGCTGTGCCGCCTGTGCTTGTTGTGCTTGTTGTGCTGCCTGTGCTTGCTGTGCTGCCTGTGCTTGCTGCCTGTGCTTGCTGTGCTGCTTGTGCTTGCTGTGCTGCCTGTGCTTGCTGCCTGTGCTTGCTATGCTGCCTGTGCAAGCTGCCTGTGCTTGCTGTGATGCCTGTGCTTGCTGCCTGTGCTTGCTGTGGTGCCTGTTAGCGATGCATTTGATTTCGCCCATAACACGCGGTAATTCGACAGTGGCACACGACAGTGCGTTTCTGTGTCACCTGTTTTTGGAGGCGCCGAGAGTCGCGGATCATATGTTTACCTCGGCAGCCGGTGCATTGACCTGCGTCTCAGTAAGAATAAGCACTGTAAACAAATGCGAGGGTGAATCTCGCCGAAGATCGGAGCAGGCTTTGCCTGTTGGAAAGAGGACGGAGCTTGACCCCTCTGCACTTCCCCCAGAATCGCTAAAACGAACACATCTCGTCGAGCTATTTTGCGGGTTTCTAGCATACCTGTGCTTGCTGCCTGTGCTTGCTGTGCTGCCAGTGCTTGCTGCCTGTGCTTGCTGTGCTGCCTGTGCTTGCTGCCTGTGCTTGCTGTGCTGCCTGTGCTTGCTGTGCTGCCTGTGCTTGCTGCCTGTGCTTGCTGTGCTGCCTGTGCTTGCCGTGCTGCCTGTGCTTGCTGCCTGTGCTTGCTGTGCTGCCTGTGCTTGTTGCCTGTGCTTGCTGTGCTGCCTGTGCTTGCTGCCTGTGCTTGCTGTGCTGCCTGTGCTTGCTGCCTGTGCTTGCTGCCTGTGCTAGCTGCCTGTGCTTGCTGTGCTGCCTGTGCTTGCTGCCTGTGCTTGCTGTGCTGCCTGTTAGCGATACATTTGATTTCGCCCATAACACGCGGTAATTCGATAGTGGCACACGACAGTGCGTTGCTGTGTCACCTGTTTTTGGAGGCGCCGAGAGTCGCGGATCATATGTTTACCTCGGCGGCCGGTGCATTGACCTGCGTCTCAGTAAGAGTAAGCATTGTAAACAAATGCGTGAGTGAATCTCGCCGAAGATCGGAGCAGGCTTTGCCTGTTGGAAAGAGGACGGAGCTTGACCCCTCTGCACTTCCCCCAGAATCGCTAAAACGAACACATCTCGTCGAGCTATTTTGCGGGTTTCTAACATGCCTGTGCTTGCTGCCTGTGCTTGCTGTGCTGCCTGTGCTTGCTGCCTGTGCTTACTGTGTTGCCTGTGCTTGCTGCTTGTGCTTGCTGTGCTGCCTGTGCTTGCTGCCTGTGCTTGCTATGCTGCCTGTGCAAGCTGCCTGTGCTTGCTGTGCTGCCTGTGCTTGCTGTGCTGCCTGTGCTTGCTGCCTGTGCTTGCTGTGGTGCCTGTTAGCGATGCATTTGATTTCGCCCATAACACGCGGTAATTCGACAGTGGCACACGACAGTGCGTTGCTGTGTCACCTGTTTTTGGAGGCGCCGAGAGTCGCGGATCATATGTTTACCTCGGCAGCCGGTGCATTGACCTGCGTCTCAGTAAGAATAAGCATTGTAAACAAATGCGAGAGTGAATCTTGCCGAAGATCGGAGCAGGCTTTGCCTGTTGGAAAGAGGACGGAGCTTGACCCCTCTGCACTTCCCCCACAATCGCTAAAACGAACACATCTCGTCGAGCTATTTTGCGGGTTTCTAGCATACCTGTGCTTGCTGCCTGTGCTTGCTGTGCTGCCAGTGCTTGCTGCCTGTGCTTGCTGTGCTGCCTGTGCTTGCTGCCTGTGCTTGCTGTGCTGCCTGTGCTTGCTGCCTGTGCTTGCTGTGCTGCCTGTGCTTGCTGCCTGTGCTTGCTGTGCTGCCTGTGCTTGTTGCCTGTGCTTGCTGTGCTGCCTGTGCTTGCTGTGCTGCCTGTGCTTGCTGCCTGTGCTTGCTGTGCTGCCTGTGCTTGCTGCCTGTGCTTGCTGCCTGTGCTTGCTGCCTGTGCTTGCTGTGCTGCCTGTTAGCGATACATTTGATTTCGCCCATAACACGCGGTAATTCGATAGTGGCACACGACAGTGCGTTGCTGTGTCACCTGTTTTTGGAGGCGCCGAGAGTCGCGGATCATATGTTTACCTCGGCGGCCGGTGCATTGACCTACGTCTCAGTAAGAGTAAGCATTGTAAACAAATGCGTGAGTGAATCTCGCCGAAGATCGGAGCAGGCTTTGCCTGTTGGAAAGAGGACGGAGCTTGACCCCTCTGCACTTCCCCCAGAATCGCTAAAACGAACACATCTCGTCGAGCTATTTTGCGGGTTTCTAACATGCCTGTGCTTGCTGCCTGTGCTTGCTGTGCTGCCTGTGCTTGCTGCCTGTGCTTACTGTGTTGCCTGTGCTTGCTGCTTGTGCTTGCTGTGCTGCCTGTGCTTGCTGCCTGTGCTTGCTATGCTGCCTGTGCAAGCTGCCTGTGCTTGCTGTGCTGCCTGTGCTTGCTGCCTGTGCTTGCTGTGGTGCCTGTTAGCGATGCATTTGATTTCGCCCATAACACGCGGTAATTCGACAGTGGCACACGACAGTGCGTTGCTGTGTCACCTGTTTTTGGAGGCGCCGAGAGTCGCGGATCATATGTTTACCTCGGCAGCCGGTGCATTGACCTGCGTCTCAGTAAGAATAAGCATTGTAAACAAATGCGAGAGTGAATCTCGCCGAAGATCGGAGCAGGCTTTGCCTGTTGGAAAGAGGACGGAGCTTGACCCCTCTGCACTTCCCCCAGAATCGCTAAAACGAACACATCTCGTCGAGCTATTTTGCGGGTTTCTAGCATACCTGTGCTTGCTGCCTGTGCTTGCTGTGCTGCCAGTGCTTGCTGCCTGTGCTTGCTGTGCTGCCTGTGCTTGCTGCCTGTGCTTGCTGTGCTGCCTGTGCTTGCTGTGCTGCCTGTGCTTGCTGCATGTGCTTGCTGTGCTGCCTGTGCTTGCTGTGCTGCCTGTGCTTGCTGCCTGTGCTTGCTGTGCTGCCTGTGCTTGCTGCCTGTGCTTGCTGTGCTGCCTGTTAGCGATACATTTGATTTCGCCCATAACACGCGGTAATTCGATAGTGGCACACGACAGTGCGTTGCTGTGTCACCTGTTTTTGGAGGCGCCGAGAGTCGCGGATCATATGTTTACCTCGGCGGCCGGTGCATTGACCTGCGTCTCAGTAAGAGTAAGCATTGTAAACAAATGCGTGAGTGAATCTCGCCGAAGATCGGAGCAGGCTTTGCCTGTTGGAAAGAGGACGGAGCTTGACCCCTCTGCACTTCCCCCAGAATCGCTAAAACGAACACATCTCGTCGAGCTATTTTGCGGGTTTCTAACATGCCTGTGCTTGCTGCCTGTGCTTGCTGTGCTGCCTGTGCTTGCTGCCTGTGCTTACTGTGTTGCCTGTGCTTGCTGCCTGTGCTTGCTGTGCTGCCTGTGCTTGCTGCCTGTGCTTGCTGTGCTGCCTGTGCTTGCTGCCTGTGCTTGCTGTACTTGCTGTGCTGCCTGTGCTTGCTGTGCTGCCTGTGCTTGCTGCCTGTGCTTGCTGCCTGTGCTTGCTGTGCTGCCTGTGCTTGCTGTGCTGCCTGTGCAAGATGCCTGTGCTTGCTGTGCTGCCTGTGCTGTGCTGCCTGTGCTTGCTGTGCTGCCAGTGCTTGCTGCCTGTGCTTGCTGTGCTGCCTGTGCTTGCTGCCTGTGCTTGCTGTGCTGCCTGTGCTTGCTGTTTGTGCTTGCTGTGCTGCCTGTGCTTGCTGTGCTGTCTGTGCTTGCTGCCTGTGCTTGCTGCGCTGCCTGTGCTTGCTGTGCTGCCTGTGCTTGCTGCCCGTGCTTGCTGTGCTGCCTGTGCTTGCTGCCTGTGCTTGCTGTGCTTGTTATGCTGCCTGTGCAAGCTGCCTGTGCTTGCTGTGCTGCCTGTGCTTGCTGTGCTGCCTGTTAGCGATGCATTTGATTTCGCCCATAACACGCGGTAATTCGACAGTGGCACACGACAGTGCGTTGCTGTGTCACCTGTTTTTGGAGGCGCCGAGAGTCGCGGATCATATGTTTACCTCGGCGGCCGGTGCATTGACCTGCGTCTCAGTAAGAGTAAGCATTGTAAAGAAATGCGAGAGTGAATCTCGCCGAAGATCGGAGCAGGCTTTGCCTGTTGGAAAGAGGACGGAGCTTGACCCCTCTGCACTTCCCCCAGAATCGCTAAAACGAACACATATCGTCGAGCTATTTTGCGGGTTTCTAACATGCCTGTGCTTGCTGCCTGTGCTTGCTGCGCTGCCTGTGCATGCTGCCTGTGTTTGCTGCCTGTGCTTGCTGTGCTGCCTGTGCTTGCTGCCTGTGCTTGCTGTGCTGCCTGTGCTTGCTGCCTGTGCTTGCTATGCTGCCTGTGCAAGCTGCCTGTGCTTGCTGTGCTGCCTGTGCTTGCTGCCTGTGCTTGCTGTCTGTGCTTGCTGTGCTGCCTGTGCTTGCTGCGCAGCCTGTGCTGCCTGTGCTTGCTGCCTGTGCTTGCTGTGCTGCCTGTGCTTGCTGCATGTGCTTGCTGTGCTTGCTATGCTGCCTGTGCAAGCTGCCTGTGCTTGCTGTGCTGCCTGTGCTTGCTGTGCTGCCTGTGCTTGCTGCCTGTGCTTGCTGTGCTCGCTGTGCCGCCTGTGCTTGCTGTGCTGCCTGTGCTTGCTGCCTGTGCTTGCTGTGCTGCCTGTGCTTGCTGCCTGTGCTTGCTGTGCTTGCTATGCTGCCTGTGCAAGCTGCCTGTGCTTGCTGTGCTGCCTGTGCTTGCTGCCTGTGCTTGCTGTGCTGCCTGTGCTTGCTGTGCTTGCTGTGCCGCCTGTGCTTGTTGTGCTGACTGTGCTGCCTGTGCTTGCTACCTGTGCTTGCTGTGCTGCCTGTGCTTACTGCCTGTGCTTGCTGTGCTTGCTGTGCTGCCTGTGCAAGCTGCCTGTGCTTGCTGTGCTGCCTGTGCTTGCTGCCTGTGCTTGCTGTGCTGCCTGTTAGCGATGCATTTGATTTCGTCCATAACACGCGGTAATTCGACAGTGGCACACGACAGTGCGTTGCTGTGTCACCTGTTTTTGGAGACGCCGAGAGTCGCGGATCATATGTTTACCTCGGCAGCCGGTGCATTGACCTGCGTCTCAGTAAGAATAAGCATTGTAAACAAATGCGAGAGTGAATCTCGCCGAAGATCGGAGCAGGCTTTGCCTGTTGGAAAGAGGACGGAGCTTGACCCCTCTGCCCTTCCCCCAGAATCGCTAAAACGAACACATCTCGTCGAGCTATTTTGCGGGTTTCTAGCATACCTGTGCTTGCTGCCTGTGCTTGCTGTGCTGCCTGTGCTTGCTGCCTGTGCTTGCTGTGCTGCCTGTGCTTGCTGCCTGTGCTTGCTGCCTGTGCTTGCTGCCTGTGCTTGCTGTGCTTGCTATGCTGCCTGTGCAAGCTGCCTGTGCTTGCTGTGCTGCCTGTGCTTGCTGTGCTTCCTGTGCTTGCTGCCTGTGCTTGCTGTGCTGCCTGTGGTTGCTGTGCTGCCTGTGCTTGCTGCTTGTGCTTGCTGTGCTGCCTGTGCCTGCTGCCTGTGCTTGCTGTGTTGCCTGTGCTTGCTGCCTGTGCTTGCTGTGCTGCCTGTGCTGCCTGTGCTTGCTGCCTGTGCTTGCTGTGCTGCCTGTGCTTGCTGCCTGTGCTTGCTGTGCTGCCTGTGCATGCTGTGCTGCCTGTGTTTGCTGTGCTTGCTGTGCTGCCTGTGCGAGATGCCTGTGCTTGCTGTGCTGCCTGTGCTTGCTGTGCTTGCTATGCTGCCTGTGCAAGCTGCCTGTGCTTGCTGAGCTGCCTGTGCTTGCTGTGCTGCTTGTGCTTGCTGCCTGTGCTTGCTGTGCTGCCTGTGCTTCCTGCGCTGCCTGTGCTGCCTGTGCTTGCTGCCTGTGCTTGCTGTGCTTACTGTGTTGCCTGTGCAAGCTGCCTGTGCTTGCTGTGCTGCCTGTGCTTGCTGCCTGTGCTTGCTGTGCTGCCTGTTAGCGATGCATTTGATTTCGCCCATAACACGCGGTAATTCGACAGTGGCACACGACAGTGCGTTGCTGTGTCACCTGTTTTTGGAGACGCCGAGAGTCGCGGATCATATGTTTACCTCGGCAGCCGGTGCATTGACCTGCGTCTCAGTAAGAATAAGCATTGTAAACAAATGCGAGAGTGAATCTCGCCGAAGATCGGAGCAGGCTTTGCCTGTTGGAAAGAGGACGGTGCTTGACCCCTCTGCACTTCCCCCAGAATCGCTAAAACGAACACATCTCGTCGAGCTATTTTGCGGGTTTCTAACATGCCTGTGCTAGCTGCCTGTGCTTGCTGTGATGCCTGTGCTTGCTGCCTGTGCTTGCTGCCTGTGCTTGATGTGCTGCCTGTGCTTGCTGCCTGTGCTTGCTGTGCTGCCTGTGCTAGCTGCCTGTGCTTGCTGTGCTGCCTGTGCTTGCTGCGTGTGCTTGCTGCCTGTGCTTGCTGTGCTTGCTGTGCCGCCTGTGCTTGTTGTGCTGCCTGTGCTGCCTGTGCTTGCTGCGTGTGCTTGCTGCCTGTGCTTGCTGTGCTTTCTGTGCCGCCTGTGCTAGTTGTGCTGCCTGTGCTGCCTGTGCCGCCTGTGCTTGTTGTGCTGCCTGTGCTGCCTGTGCTTGCTGTGCTGCCTGTGCTTGCTGCCTGTGCTTGCTGTGCTGCCTGTGCTTGCTGCCTGTGCTTGCTGTGCTTGCTATGCTGCCTGAACAAGCTGCCTGTGCTTGCTGTGCTGCCTGTGCTTGCTGCGTGTGCTTGCTGTGCTGCCTGTGCTTGCTGCCTGTGCTTGCTGTGCTGCCTGAGCTGCCTGTGCTGCCTGTGCTTGCTGCCTGTGCTTGCTGTGCTGCCTGTGCTTGCTGCCTGTGCTTGCTGCCTGTGCTTGCTGTGCTGCCTGTGCTTGCTGCCTGTGCTTGCTGTGCTGCCTCTGCTTGCTGTGCTGCCTGTGCTTGCTGCCTGTGCTTGCTGCCTGTGCTTGCTGTGCTGCCTGTGCTTGCTGCCTGTGCTTGCTGCCTGTGCTTGCTGTGCTGCCTGTGCTTGGTGTGCTGCCTGTGCTTGCTGCCTGTGCTTACTGTGCTGCCTGTGCTTGCTGCCTGTGCTTGTTGTGCTGCCTGTGCTTGCTGCCTGTGCTTGCTGCCTGTGCTTGCTGTGCTGCCTGTGCTTGGTGTGCTGCCCGTGCTTGCTGCCTGTGCTTGCTGTGCTGCCTGTGCTTGGTGTGCTGCCTGTGCTTGCTGCCTGTGCTTGCTGTGCTGCCTGTGCTTGCTGCCTGTGCTTGCTGTGCTTGCTGTGCCGCCTGTGCTTGTTGTGCTGACTGTGCTGCCTGTGCTTGCTGTGCTGCCTGTGCTTGCTGCCTGTGCTTGCTGTGCTGCCTGTGCTTGCTGCCTGTGCTTGCTGTGCTTGCTGTGCCGCCTGTGCTTGTTGTGCTGCCTGTGCTTGCTGCCTGTGCTTGCTGTGCTGCCTGTGCTTGCTGTGCCGCCTGTGCTTGTTGTGCTGCCTGTGCTGCCTGTGCTTGCTGTGCTGCCTGTGCTTGCTGCCTGTGCTTGCTGTGCTGCCTGTGCTTGCTGCCTGTGCTTGCTGTGCTTGCTATGCTGCCTGAACAAGCTGCCTGTGCTTGCTGTGCTGCCTGTGCTTGCTGCCTGTGCTTACTGTGTTGCCTGTGCTTGCTGCCTGTGCTTGCTGTGCTGCCTGTGCTTGCTGCCTGTGCTTGCTGTGCTGCCTGTGCTTGCTGCCTGTGCTTGCTGTGCTGCCTGTGCTTGCTGCCTGTGCTTGCTGTGCTGCCTGTGCTTGCTGCCTGTGCTTGCTGTGCTGCCTGTGCTTGCTGCGCTGCCTGTGCTTGCTGCCTGTACTTGGTGTGCTGCCTGTGCTTGCTGCCTGTGCTTGCTGTGCTGCCTGTGCTTGTTGCCTCTGCTTTCTGTGCTGCCTGTGCTTGCTGCCTGTGCTTGCTGTGCTGCCTCGGCTTGCTGTGCTGCCCGTGCTTGCTGCCTGTGCTTGCTGTGCTGCCTGTGCTTGCTGCCTGTGCTTGCTGTGCTGCCTGTGCTTGCTGCCTGTGTTTGCTGTGCTTGCTATGCTGCCTGTGCAAGCTGCCTGTGCTTGCTGTGCTGCCTCGGCTTGCTGTGCTGCCCGTGCTTGCTGCCCGTGCTTGCTGCCTGTGCTTGCTGTGCTGCCTGTGCTGTGCTGCCTGTGCTTGCTGCCTGTGCTTGCTGTGCTGCCTGTGCTTGCTGCCTGTGCTTGCTGTGCTGCCTGTGCTTGCTGTGCTAACTGTGCTTGCTGCCTGTGCTTGCTGTGCTGCCTGTGCTTGCTGCCTGTGCTTGCTGTGCTGCCTGTGCTTGCTGTTTGTGCTTGCTGCGCTGCCTGTGCTTGCTGCCTGTGCTTGCTGTGCTGCCTGTGCTTGCTGCCTGTGCTTGCTGCGCCGCCTGTGCTTGTTGTGCTGCCTGTGCTGCCTGTGCTTACTGCCTGTGCTTGCTGTGCTGCCTGTGCTTGCTGCCTGTGCTTGCTGTGCTTGCTATGCTGCCTGTGCAAGCTGCCTGTGCTTGCTGTGCTGCCTGGGCTTGCTGTGCTGCCCGTGCTTGCTGCCTGTGCTTGCTGTGCTGCCTGTGCTTGCTGCCTGTGCTTGCTGCCTGTGCTTGCTGTTCTGCCTGTGCTTGGTGTGCTGCCTGAGCTTGCTGCCTGTGCTTGCTGTGCTGCCTGTGCTTGCTGCCTGTGCTTGCTGTGATGCCTGTGCTTGCTGCCTGTGCTTGCTGTGCTGCCTGTGCTTGCTGTGCTGCCTGTGCTTGCTGCCTGTGCTTGCTGTGCTGCCTGTGCTTGCTGCCTGTGCTTACTGTGTTGCCTGTGCTTGCTGCCTGTGCTTGCTGCCTGTGCTTGCTGTGCTGCCTGTGCTTGCTGTGCTTGCTATGCTGCCTGTGCAAACTGCCTGTGCTTGCTGTGCTGCCTGTGCTTGCTGTGCTGCCTGTGCTGTGCTGTCTGTGCTGCCTGTGCTTGCTGCCTGTGCTTGCTGTGCTGCTTGTGCTTGCTGCCTGTGCTTGCTGTGCTGCCTGTGCTTGCTGCCTGTGCTTGCTGTGCTGCCTGTGCTTGCTGCCTGTGCTTGCTGCCTGTGCATGCTGTGCTGCCTGTGCTTGCTGCCTGTGCTTGCTGTGCTGCCTGTGCTTGCTGTGCTATCTGTGCTTGCTGCCTGTGCTTGCTGTGCTGCCTGTGCTTGCTGCCTGTGCTTGCTGCCTGTGCTTGCTGTGCTGCCTGTGCTTGCTGCCTGTGCTTGCTGCCTGTGCTTGCTGTGCTGCCTGTGCTTGCTGCCTGTGCTTGCTGTGCTGCCTCTGCTTGCTGTGCTGCCTGTGCTTGCTGCCTGTGCTTGCTGCCTGTGCTTGCTGTGCTGCCTGTGCTTGCTGCCTGTGCTTGCTGTGCTGCCTGTGCTTGCTGCCTGTGCTTGCTGTGCTGCCTGTACTTGGTGTGCTGCCTGTGCTTGCTGCCTGTGCTTACTGTGCTGCCTGTGCTTGCTGCCTGTG
>CAWWDK010000362.1:45000-51919 GCA_963942575.1 Priocnemis perturbator | reverse complement strand
TGTCGCTGAGCGGAATATCGGATGATGACAATTTTTCTCAAACTCCGCTTCCAGCCGTACGAAGTTTATGAAACTTGTACAGAATGCTCGTGTCGTCAATCGAGAGCACTCCTGCAAGTTTGAAGAAGATCGTACGGTCGGTTCGCATTTCTCGATGAACTTACATACAGCTACGACGGGACATAGTCGCTGAACGGGATCTATCCAGTACTGCGTTGTAGATGACAATTTGTGTCTAACTCCGCTTCCAGCCGTACGATGTTTATGAAACTTGTACAGACTGCTCGTGTCGTCAATCGAGAGCACTCCTGCAAGTTTGAAGAAGATCGTACGGTCGGTTCGCATTTCTCGATGAACTTACATACAGCTACGACGGGACTTGGTCGCTGAGCGGAATATCGGATGATGACAATTTTTCTCAAACTCCGCTTCCAGCCGTACGAAGTTTATGAAACTTGTACAGAATGCTCGTGTCGTCAATCGAGAGCACTCCTGCAAGTTTGAAGAAGATCGTACGGTCGGTTCGCATTTCTCGATGAACTTACATACAGCTACGACGGGACTTGGTCGCTGAGCGGAATATCGGATGATGACAATTTTTCTCAAACTCCGCTTCCAGCCGTACGAAGTTTATGAAACTTGTACAGAATGCTCGTGTCGTCAATCGAGAGCACTCCTGCAAGTTTGAAGAAGATCGTACGGTCGGTTCGCATTTCTCGATGAACTTACATACAGCTACGACGGGACATAGTCGCTGAACGGGATCTATCCAGTACTGCGTTGTAGATGACAATTTGTGTCTAACTCCGCTTCCAGCCGTACGATGTTTATGAAACTTGTACAGACTGCTCGTGTCGTCAATCGAGAGCACTCCTGCCAGTTTGAAGAACATCGTACGGTCGGTTCGCATTTCTCGATGAACTTACATACAGCTACGACGGGACTTGGTCGCTGAGCGGAATATCGGATGATGACAATTTTTCTCAAACTCCGCTTCCAGCCGTACGAAGTTTATGAAACTTGTACAGAATGCTCGTGTCGTCAATCGAGAGCACTCCTGCAAGTTTGAAGAAGATCGTACGGTCGGTTCGCATTTCTCGATGAACTTACATACAGCTACGACGGGACTTGGTCGCTGAACGGGATCTATCCAGTACTGCGTTGTAGATGACAATTTGTGTCTAACTCCGCTTCCAGCCGTACGATGTTTATGAAACTTGTACAGACTGCTCGTGTCGTCAATCGAGAGCACTCCTGCAAGTTTGAAGAACATCGTACGGTCGGTTCGCATTTCTCGATGAACTTACATACAGCTACGACGGGACTTTGTCGCTGAGCGGAATATCGGATGATGACAATTTTTCTCAAACTCCGCTTCCAGCCGTACGAAGTTTATGAAACTTGTACAGAATGCTCGTGTCGTCAATCGAGAGCACTCCTGCAAGTTTGAAGAAGATCGTACGGTCGGTTCGCATTTCTCGATGAACTTACATACAGCTACGACGGGACATAGTCGCTGAACGGGATCTATCCAGTACTGCGTTGTAGATGACAATTTGTGTCTAACTCCGCTTCCAGCCGTACGATGTTTATGAAACTTGTACAGACTGCTCGTGTCGTCAATCGAGAGCACTCCTGCAAGTTTGAAGAAGATCGTACGGTCGGTTCGCATTTCTCGATGAACTTACATACAGCTACGACGGGACTTGGTCGCTGAGCGGAATATCGGATGATGACAATTTTTCTCAAACTCCGCTTCCAGCCGTACGAAGTTTATGAAACTTGTACAGAATGCTCGTGTCGTCAATCGAGAGCACTCCTGCAAGTTTGAAGAAGATCGTACGGTCGGTTCGCATTTCTCGATGAACTTACATACAGCTACGACGGGACTTGGTCGCTGAGCGGAATATCGGATGATGACAATTTTTCTCAAACTCCGCTTCCAGCCGTACGAAGTTTATGAAACTTGTACAGAATGCTCGTGTCGTCAATCGAGAGCACTCCTGCAAGTTTGAAGAAGATCGTACGGTCGGTTCGCATTTCTCGATGAACTTACATACAGCTACGACGGGACATAGTCGCTGAACGGGATCTATCCAGTACTGCGTTGTAGATGACAATTTGTGTCTAACTCCGCTTCCAGCCGTACGATGTTTATGAAACTTGTACAGACTGCTCGTGTCGTCAATCGAGAGCACTCCTGCAAGTTTGAAGAACATCGTACGGTCGGTTCGCATTTCTCGATGAACTTACATACAGCTACGACGGGACTTGGTCGCTGAGCGGAATATCGGATGATGACAATTTTTCTCAAACTCCGCTTCCAGCCGTACGAAGTTTATGAAACTTGTACAGAATGCTCGTGTCGTCAATCGAGAGCACTCCTGCAAGTTTGAAGAAGATCGTACGGTCGGTTCGCATTTCTCGATGAACTTACATACAGCTACGACGGGACATAGTCGCTGAACGGGATCTATCCAGTACTGCGTTGTAGATGACAATTTGTGTCTAACTCCGCTTCCAGCCGTACGATGTTTATGAAACTTGTACAGACTGCTCGTGTCGTCAATCGAGAGCACTCCTGCCAGTTTGAAGAACATCGTACGGTCGGTTCGCATTTCTCGATGAACTTACATACAGCTACGACGGGACTTGGTCGCTGAGCGGAATATCGGATGATGACAATTTTTCGCAAACTCCGCTTCCAGCCGTACGAAGTTTATGAAACTTGTACAGAATGCTCGTGTCGTCAATCGAGAGCACTCCTGCAAGTTTGAAGAAGATCGTACGGTCGGTTCGCATTTCTCGATGAACTTACATACAGCTACGACGGGACTTGGTCGCTGAGCGGAATATCGGATGATGACAATTTTTCTCAAACTCCGCTTCCAGCCGTACGAAGTTTATGAAACTTGTACAGAATGCTCGTGTCGTCAATCGAGAGCACTCCTGCAAGTTTGAAGAAGATCGTACGGTCGGTTCGCATTTCTCGATGAACTTACATACAGCTACGACGGGACATAGTCGCTGAACGGGATCTATCCAGTACTGCGTTGTAGATGACAATTTGTGTCTAACTCCGCTTCCAGCCGTACGATGTTTATGAAACTTGTACAGACTGCTCGTGTCGTCAATCGAGAGCACTCCTGCCAGTTTGAAGAACATCGTACGGTCGGTTCGCATTTCTCGATGAACTTACATACAGCTACGACGGGACTTGGTCGCTGAGCGGAATATCGGATGATGACAATTTTTCTCAAACTCCGCTTCCAGCCGTACGAAGTTTATGAAACTTGTACAGAATGCTCGTGTCGTCAATCGAGAGCACTCCTGCAAGTTTGAAGAAGATCGTACGATCGGTTCGCATTTCTCGATGAACTTACATACAGCTACGACGGGACATAGTCGCTGAACGGGATCTATCCAGTACTGCGTTGTAGATGACAATTTGTGTCTAACTCCGCTTCCAGCCGTACGATGTTTATGAAACTTGTACAGACTGCTCGTGTCGTCAATCGAGAGCACTCCTGCAAGTTTGAAGAAGATCGTACGGTCGGTTCGCATTTCTCGATGAACTTACATACAGCTACGACGGGACATAGTCGCTGAACGGGATCTATCCAGTACTGCGTTGTAGATGACAATTTGTGTCTAACTCCGCTTCCAGCCGTACGATGTTTATGAAACTTGTACAGACTGCTCGTGTCGTCAATCGAGAGCACTCCTGCCAGTTTGAAGAACATCGTACGGTCGGTTCGCATTTCTCGATGAACTTACATACAGCTACGACGGGACTTGGTCGCTGAGCGGAATATCGGATGATGACAATTTTTCGCAAACTCCGCTTCCAGCCGTACGAAGTTTATGAAACTTGTACAGAATGCTCGTGTCGTCAATCGAGAGCACTCCTGCAAGTTTGAAGAAGATCGTACGGTCGGTTCGCATTTCTCGATGAACTTACATACAGCTACGACGGGACTTGGTCGCTGAGCGGAATATCGGATGATGACAATTTTTCTCAAACTCCGCTTCCAGCCGTACGAAGTTTATGAAACTTGTACAGAATGCTCGTGTCGTCAATCGAGAGCACTCCTGCAAGTTTGAAGAAGATCGTACGGTCGGTTCGCATTTCTCGATGAACTTACATACAGCTACGACGGGACATAGTCGCTGAACGGGATCTATCCAGTACTGCGTTGTAGATGACAATTTGTGTCTAACTCCGCTTCCAGCCGTACGATGTTTATGAAACTTGTACAGACTGCTCGTGTCGTCAATCGAGAGCACTCCTGCCAGTTTGAAGAACATCGTACGGTCGGTTCGCATTTCTCGATGAACTTACATACAGCTACGACGGGACTTGGTCGCTGAGCGGAATATCGGATGATGACAATTTTTCTCAAACTCCGCTTCCAGCCGTACGAAGTTTATGAAACTTGTACAGAATGCTCGTGTCGTCAATCGAGAGCACTCCTGCAAGTTTGAAGAAGATCGTACGGTCGGTTCGCATTTCTCGATGAACTTACATACAGCTACGACGGGACATAGTCGCTGAACGGGATCTATCCAGTACTGCGTTGTAGATGACAATTTGTGTCTAACTCCGCTTCCAGCCGTACGATGTTTATGAAACTTGTACAGACTGCTCGTGTCGTCAATCGAGAGCACTCCTGCCAGTTTGAAGAACATCGTACGGTCGGTTCGCATTTCTCGATGAACTTACATACAGCTACGACGGGACTTGGTCGCTGAGCGGAATATCGGATGATGACAATTTTTCTCAAACTCCGCTTCCAGCCGTACGAAGTTTATGAAACTTGTACAGAATGCTCGTGTCGTCAATCGAGAGCACTCCTGCAAGTTTGAAGAAGATCGTACGGTCGGTTCGCATTTCTCGATGAACTTACATACAGCTACGACGGGACTTGGTCGCTGAACGGGATCTATCCAGTACTGCGTTGTAGATGACAATTTGTGTCTAACTCCGCTTCCAGCCGTACGATGTTTATGAAACTTGTACAGACTGCTCGTGTCGTCAATCGAGAGCACTCCTGCAAGTTTGAAGAAGATCGTACGGTCGGTTCGCATTTCTCGATGAACTTACATACAGCTACGACGGGACTTGGTCGCTGAGCGGAATATCGGATGATGACAATTTTTCTCAAACTCCGCTTCCAGCCGTACGAAGTTTATGAAACTTGTACAGAATGCTCGTGTCGTCAATCGAGAGCACTCCTGCAAGTTTGAAGAAGATCGTACGGTCGGTTCGCATTTCTCGATGAACTTACATACAGCTACGACGGGACTTGGTCGCTGAGCGGAATATCGGATGATGACAATTTTTCTCAAACTCCGCTTCCAGCCGTACGAAGTTTATGAAACTTGTACAGAATGCTCGTGTCGTCAATCGAGAGCACTCCTGCAAGTTTGAAGAAGATCGTACGGTCGGTTCGCATTTCTCGATGAACTTACATACAGCTACGACGGGACTTGGTCGCTGAACGGGATCTATCCAGTACTGCGTTGTAGATGACAATTTGTGTCTAACTCCGCTTCCAGCCGTACGATGTTTATGAAACTTGTACAGACTGCTCGTGTCGTCAATCGAGAGCACTCCTGCAAGTTTGAAGAACATCGTACGGTCGGTTCGCATTTCTCGATGAACTTACATACAGCTACGACGGGACTTTGTCGCTGAGCGGAATATCGGATGATGACAATTTTTCTCAAACTCCGCTTCCAGCCGTACGAAGTTTATGAAACTTGTACAGAATGCTCGTGTCGTCAATCGAGAGCACTCCTGCAAGTTTGAAGAAGATCGTACGGTCGGTTCGCATTTCTCGATGAACTTACATACAGCTACGACGGGACTTGGTCGCTGAGCGGAATATCGGATGATGACAATTTTTCTCAAACTCCGCTTCCAGCCGTACGAAGTTTATGAAACTTGTACAGAATGCTCGTGTCGTCAATCGAGAGCACTCCTGCAAGTTTGAAGAAGATCGTACGGTCGGTTCGCATTTCTCGATGAACTTACATACAGCTACGACGGGACATAGTCGCTGAACGGGATCTATCCAGTACTGCGTTGTAGATGACAATTTGTGTCTAACTCCGCTTCCAGCCGTACGATGTTTATGAAACTTGTACAGACTGCTCGTGTCGTCAATCGAGAGCACTCCTGCAAGTTTGAAGAACATCGTACGGTCGGTTCGCATTTCTCGATGAACTTACATACAGCTACGACGGGACTTGGTCGCTGAGCGGAATATCGGATGATGACAATTTTTCTCAAACTCCGCTTCCAGCCGTACGAAGTTTATGAAACTTGTACAGAATGCTCGTGTCGTCAATCGAGAGCACTCCTGCAAGTTTGAAGAAGATCGTACGGTCGGTTCGCATTTCTCGATGAACTTACATACAGCTACGACGGGACATAGTCGCTGAACGGGATCTATCCAGTACTGCGTTGTAGATGACAATTTGTGTCTAACTCCGCTTCCAGCCGTACGATGTTTATGAAACTTGTACAGACTGCTCGTGTCGTCAATCGAGAGCACTCCTGCCAGTTTGAAGAACATCGTACGGTCGGTTCGCATTTCTCGATGAACTTACATACAGCTACGACGGGACTTGGTCGCTGAGCGGAATATCGGATGATGACAATTTTTCTCAAACTCCGCTTCCAGCCGTACGAAGTTTATGAAACTTGTACAGAATGCTCGTGTCGTCAATCGAGAGCACTCCTGCAAGTTTGAAGAAGATCGTACGGTCGGTTCGCATTTCTCGATGAACTTACATACAGCTACGACGGGACTTGGTCGCTGAACGGGATCTATCCAGTACTGCGTTGTAGATGACAATTTGTGTCTAACTCCGCTTCCAGCCGTACGATGTTTATGAAACTTGTACAGACTGC
>CAWWDK010000362.1:35000-37500 GCA_963942575.1 Priocnemis perturbator | reverse complement strand
CGATGCGCCGACCCGGCACCCCCTGTGGCGGTCCGCGACCACAGGGCTACTGTCGGGTCCCGATTTGAGGGTCCGTGGAGGCTGGCGCAAGAGTTCGGACGAAGACAAGAATGTATTATGGATTCTTTTGTTTCGGACGCGGAGGTCGACATTGTCGACGAAGTGGTGCTGAGTGCACGTGTGAAGGTTGAGGGGCCGGAAGCGATTGGGGTGCACCCCGATCCACCGGCCCATGAGTCCTCCCAGGCGGAAGACTGCGAGCCTGCCCAGTCCATGGACTGTGAGCGTGCCGTAGTCGCCGCCAAGAGGAAGTGTAGTGAAGTGGATGAAAATGGCAAAGACGGTGACTGGATCCCTGTGGGGAAAAGGCCCGTCCTCCAGCCACGCTTGCCGCGGACTTCGGTTTCGAAGTCCGCTAAGGTTGTAGCCCCCGGGGCCTCTAAGGTCTCGGAGGCGAAAATCTTGCGAGTGGTGTTGGAGAAGTGTCAAGATCCAAGTCCTGGGAAGCCCATTCCCAGGAAAAGAAATAAGGCTAAAAAGCCGCAGCGGTCTGGCAACCCGCCTCTATCTCCGTCTCTGGCGGAGATAACAAGCAAAGTGCGCGCCATTCAGGGGATATGCCTCAGCTCATCTAATAAGGTGAGCAAGGAGGTGTCGAGCCTGATAATGGCGCAGGTCGAGGCTCTTGCCCAAGTGGCAAGAGACCTCGTCGTAGAGAACAAGGTTTGTGAGGGGAGGGCAAAAACTGCTTCGCAAGAAGCAGTTAAGGCCAAGAAAGCTGTTGAGAGTGCCATTTCTCAGTCACTGCAAAAGGTGGCTCAGAGAGAAAAGCCCTTGTCCTACGCTGATATGGCGAGAAGGACGAAGGGTGGCGTAGGCACTGCGCCAGTTCAAAGACCACAGACCCATGTGGTCAAAATCTTTCCCTCGGCCAAGGGGAAAGATCAATTCGCTGACAGCGATGCTACCAAGAAGAAGGTTCTGCAATTGGTAAACCCGACCAAGAACAGGATCGCGGTAAAGGCTGTCAAGCGAATACATGGAAACGGTATTTCCATAGAGACGACGTCTCAGGAAGACCTTAAGGTCTTCCTTGAAAGTCAAAAGTTGAAAGAGGCACACCTGAAGGTGGAGCTCCCGGCCAGGAGGAGGCCACTCGTAATTATTTACGATGTGCCCTCTGCAATGAGCCAGAAGGAGCTCCTCTCGGGCCTCCGAAAGCAAAATCTTAAAGATTTAGCTAAGGAGGAGTGCGAGAAGGCGATAGTTCCCCGTTTTCGAATGGGGAAAAAGCCTGATACCAAACACTGGGTCGTCGAGGTAGACCCAGTGATTCGAAAGAGGCTCCTTTCTGGGGCCCGTGTCTTTCTCGGATGGTCGTCCTGTCGGGTTCAGGACTACCTATCTGTAACGAGATGCTTCAAGTGTCAGGCCTTCGGGCATGTGGCCAAGCATTGTCGTTCGAAGGAGGAGGTTTGTGGTCACTGCGCCCAACGGGGGCATACCCATGCCAAGTGCACAGTAAGGGACAAGCCTGCGGCCTGCCCTTCTTGTAAGGCGCTTGGCAAGGCATACAAGCACCCTTCGAGAGATAAAAAGTGCCCATCTTATTTGATGGCACTCGAGAACATTGTTAGTCGAACAAATTATGTATAATAATCGTTCGAAACTTCCGAAACCCTTGAGAATGCTGCAGCTTAATATGCAGCGTTCCAAAGCGGTTGCTGACGAAGTCAGACTAACGATGGAGCGCAGGAATGTCGATGTGTTGCTTGCACAAGAGCCGTACAATGTCCGGGGAAAAATCTCCGGCTTGGGGCTCGCTGCGAGAGTGGTGACGGGCGCGCCCGACGGAGCTCAGGCTCTGGCGGCGATCGTCGTCCGGAACCCTGACTACAATGTAGTCAAGCTCTCGCAGTTGTGCGACACGCATTGTGCCTGCGCTGAGATAACCGGCCAGTTCGGTGCTTTCTACGTGGTCAGCCAGTACTTCCAATTCTCTGATGAGATTGGGGTCGGCTTGGCTGCGCTAGAGAAGCTGCTGTTTGTGTTGCGGGACCGTCCGGTCGTTATCGCTGCTGACGTCAATGCCAAGTCTCCCCTTTGGGGGAGTGCGGTAAATGACGAACGCGGCGAAGCTATGGAGGATTTCATAGCGCAACACGACCTGATTGTCCTAAATGAGGCTGGAAACGCTCCGACGTTTTCCGGTCCGACAGGCGAGTCGAATATCGACGTTACTATGGTCACGCAGAAGGCCGTTCATTTGATGAACGGCTGGAAGGTTCGCCCATCATGGACGAACAGTGATCATAACTCGATTGAAATAACGCTGGATAAGCCATCTTCTGATGGCCAACCAGCGGAGCAGGAGCCCCTTCTCAAAAGGCGCTTCCTGCTCAATTCTCTTGACCAGCGGAAGTTTGATCGGACGCTATTGAATGAGAGAGAAGCACTCTTCTCCTTTGAAATCGAACGACGTGAGGACGTTGAACGCCTG
>CAWWDK010000362.1:25000-30000 GCA_963942575.1 Priocnemis perturbator | reverse complement strand
GCATAACGTTGGATAAAAATCCAACGTTTGGATTTTTTTTTCACTATTTTGCGCACATGGTTTTGCGCACAACGTTGGATAAAAAATCCAACGTTTGGATTTTTTTTTCACTATTTTGCGCACGAAATGGGTAGTTTAAAGTGGTTTATTTCTTAAACAAAATATGTTATCGAAAAAACCGCCCGACACACTGAAGCTACTATTTGTCCGAACATGTGTACACAACTGCAAGTCAATTAATCTATTACAGACTCAGATATCGTGTACACCGTCGAACCGTGCACGAAGAGCACCATATTGAACACGAAGTCACATATCTTGTTCAAATATAAACATTTTGTTGTAAAATTTGTTATTCATGCTCCCTAAGCTGTCTACAAACACGTATTCAAAAACTAATAATATCGGCTTAATAATTTTTTCGGAATTAATTCGCGAATATTAGCCTGTTTTTGAGGTTGGTCAGAGTAGGATAACCCCTTAAGCATATAATTATATAGGAACGTAACACTTCGGCGAAAGGAACACGCCGCTGGCACTTAGTCGCTGAGCGGAATATCGGATGATGACAATTTTTCTCAAACTCCGCTTCCAGCCGTACGAAGTTTATGAAACTTGTACAGAATGCTCGTGTCGTCAATCGAGAGCACTCCTGCAAGTTTGAAGAAGATCGTACGGTCGGTTCGCATTTCTCGATGAACTTACATACAGCTACGACGGGACATAGTCGCTGAACGGGATCTATCCAGTACTGCGTTGTAGATGACAATTTGTGTCTAACTCCGCTTCCAGCCGTACGATGTTTATGAAACTTGTACAGACTGCTCGTGTCGTCAATCGAGAGCACTCCTGCAAGTTTGAAGAAGATCGTACGGTCGGTTCGCATTTCTCGATGAACTTACATACAGCTACGACGGGACTTGGTCGCTGAGCGGAATATCGGATGATGACAATTTTTCTCAAACTCCGCTTCCAGCCGTACGAAGTTTATGAAACTTGTACAGAATGCTCGTGTCGTCAATCGAGAGCACTCCTGCAAGTTTGAAGAAGATCGTACGATCGGTTCGCATTTCTCGATGAACTTACATACAGCTACGACGGGACATAGTCGCTGAACGGGATCTATCCAGTACTGCGTTGTAGATGACAATTTGTGTCTAACTCCGCTTCCAGCCGTACGATGTTTATGAAACTTGTACAGACTGCTCGTGTCGTCAATCGAGAGCACTCCTGCAAGTTTGAAGAAGATCGTACGGTCGGTTCGCATTTCTCGATGAACTTACATACAGCTACGACGGGACTTGGTCGCTGAGCGGAATATCGGATGATGACAATTTTTCTCAAACTCCGCTTCCAGCCGTACGAAGTTTATGAAACTTGTACAGAATGCTCGTGTCGTCAATCGAGAGCACTCCTGCAAGTTTGAAGAAGATCGTACGGTCGGTTCGCATTTCTCGATGAACTTACATACAGCTACGACGGGACTTGGTCGCTGAGCGGAATATCGGATGATGACAATTTTTCTCAAACTCCGCTTCCAGCCGTACGAAGTTTATGAAACTTGTACAGAATGCTCGTGTCGTCAATCGAGAGCACTCCTGCAAGTTTGAAGAAGATCGTACGGTCGGTTCGCATTTCTCGATGAACTTACATACAGCTACGACGGGACATAGTCGCTGAACGGGATCTATCCAGTACTGCGTTGTAGATGACAATTTGTGTCTAACTCCGCTTCCAGCCGTACGATGTTTATGAAACTTGTACAGACTGCTCGTGTCGTCAATCGAGAGCACTCCTGCAAGTTTGAAGAACATCGTACGGTCGGTTCGCATTTCTCGATGAACTTACATACAGCTACGACGGGACTTGGTCGCTGAGCGGAATATCGGATGATGACAATTTTTCTCAAACTCCGCTTCCAGCCGTACGAAGTTTATGAAACTTGTACAGAATGCTCGTGTCGTCAATCGAGAGCACTCCTGCAAGTTTGAAGAAGATCGTACGGTCGGTTCGCATTTCTCGATGAACTTACATACAGCTACGACGGGACATAGTCGCTGAACGGGATCTATCCAGTACTGCGTTGTAGATGACAATTTGTGTCTAACTCCGCTTCCAGCCGTACGATGTTTATGAAACTTGTACAGACTGCTCGTGTCGTCAATCGAGAGCACTCCTGCCAGTTTGAAGAACATCGTACGGTCGGTTCGCATTTCTCGATGAACTTACATACAGCTACGACGGGACTTGGTCGCTGAGCGGAATATCGGATGATGACAATTTTTCTCAAACTCCGCTTCCAGCCGTACGAAGTTTATGAAACTTGTACAGAATGCTCGTGTCGTCAATCGAGAGCACTCCTGCAAGTTTGAAGAAGATCGTACGGTCGGTTCGCATTTCTCGATGAACTTACATACAGCTACGACGGGACTTGGTCGCTGAACGGGATCTATCCAGTACTGCGTTGTAGATGACAATTTGTGTCTAACTCCGCTTCCAGCCGTACGATGTTTATGAAACTTGTACAGACTGCTCGTGTCGTCAATCGAGAGCACTCCTGCAAGTTTGAAGAACATCGTACGGTCGGTTCGCATTTCTCGATGAACTTACATACAGCTACGACGGGACTTTGTCGCTGAGCGGAATATCGGATGATGACAATTTTTCTCAAACTCCGCTTCCAGCCGTACGAAGTTTATGAAACTTGTACAGAATGCTCGTGTCGTCAATCGAGAGCACTCCTGCAAGTTTGAAGAAGATCGTACGGTCGGTTCGCATTTCTCGATGAACTTACATACAGCTACGACGGGACATAGTCGCTGAACGGGATCTATCCAGTACTGCGTTGTAGATGACAATTTGTGTCTAACTCCGCTTCCAGCCGTACGATGTTTATGAAACTTGTACAGACTGCTCGTGTCGTCAATCGAGAGCACTCCTGCAAGTTTGAAGAAGATCGTACGGTCGGTTCGCATTTCTCGATGAACTTACATACAGCTACGACGGGACTTGGTCGCTGAGCGGAATATCGGATGATGACAATTTTTCTCAAACTCCGCTTCCAGCCGTACGAAGTTTATGAAACTTGTACAGAATGCTCGTGTCGTCAATCGAGAGCACTCCTGCAAGTTTGAAGAAGATCGTACGATCGGTTCGCATTTCTCGATGAACTTACATACAGCTACGACGGGACATAGTCGCTGAACGGGATCTATCCAGTACTGCGTTGTAGATGACAATTTGTGTCTAACTCCGCTTCCAGCCGTACGATGTTTATGAAACTTGTACAGACTGCTCGTGTCGTCAATCGAGAGCACTCCTGCAAGTTTGAAGAAGATCGTACGGTCGGTTCGCATTTCTCGATGAACTTACATACAGCTACGACGGGACTTGGTCGCTGAGCGGAATATCGGATGATGACAATTTTTCTCAAACTCCGCTTCCAGCCGTACGAAGTTTATGAAACTTGTACAGAATGCTCGTGTCGTCAATCGAGAGCACTCCTGCAAGTTTGAAGAAGATCGTACGATCGGTTCGCATTTCTCGATGAACTTACATACAGCTACGACGGGACATAGTCGCTGAACGGGATCTATCCAGTACTGCGTTGTAGATGACAATTTGTGTCTAACTCCGCTTCCAGCCGTACGATGTTTATGAAACTTGTACAGACTGCTCGTGTCGTCAATCGAGAGCACTCCTGCAAGTTTGAAGAAGATCGTACGGTCGGTTCGCATTTCTCGATGAACTTACATACAGCTACGACGGGACTTTGTCGCTGAGCGGAATATCGGATGATGACAATTTTTCTCAAACTCCGCTTCCAGCCGTACGAAGTTTATGAAACTTGTACAGAATGCTCGTGTCGTCAATCGAGAGCACTCCTGCAAGTTTGAAGAAGATCGTACGGTCGGTTCGCATTTCTCGATGAACTTACATACAGCTACGACGGGACATAGTCGCTGAACGGGATCTATCCAGTACTGCGTTGTAGATGACAATTTGTGTCTAACTCCGCTTCCAGCCGTACGATGTTTATGAAACTTGTACAGACTGCTCGTGTCGTCAATCGAGAGCACTCCTGCAAGTTTGAAGAAGATCGTACGGTCGGTTCGCATTTCTCGATGAACTTACATACAGCTACGACGGGACTTGGTCGCTGAGCGGAATATCGGATGATGACAATTTTTCTCAAACTCCGCTTCCAGCCGTACGAAGTTTATGAAACTTGTACAGAATGCTCGTGTCGTCAATCGAGAGCACTCCTGCAAGTTTGAAGAAGATCGTACGATCGGTTCGCATTTCTCGATGAACTTACATACAGCTACGACGGGACATAGTCGCTGAACGGGATCTATCCAGTACTGCGTTGTAGATGACAATTTGTGTCTAACTCCGCTTCCAGCCGTACGATGTTTATGAAACTTGTACAGACTGCTCGTGTCGTCAATCGAGAGCACTCCTGCAAGTTTGAAGAAGATCGTACGGTCGGTTCGCATTTCTCGATGAACTTACATACAGCTACGACGGGACTTGGTCGCTGAGCGGAATATCGGATGATGACAATTTTTCTCAAACTCCGCTTCCAGCCGTACGAAGTTTATGAAACTTGTACAGAATGCTCGTGTCGTCAATCGAGAGCACTCCTGCAAGTTTGAAGAAGATCGTACGGTCGGTTCGCATTTCTCGATGAACTTACATACAGCTACGACGGGACTTGGTCGCTGAGCGGAATATCGGATGATGACAATTTTTCTCAAACTCCGCTTCCAGCCGTACGAAGTTTATGAAACTTGTACAGAATGCTCGTGTCGTCAATCGAGAGCACTCCTGCAAGTTTGAAGAAGATCGTACGGTCGGTTCGCATTTCTCGATGAACTTACATACAGCTACGACGGGACTTGGTCGCTGAACGGGATCTATCCAGTACTGCGTTGTAGATGACAATTTGTGTCTAACTCCGCTTCCAGCCGTACGATGTTTATGAAACTTGTACAGAC
>CAWWDK010000362.1:15000-17500 GCA_963942575.1 Priocnemis perturbator | reverse complement strand
TAGGGTTTGGAACGCGAAGAGCACCGCAGTTGCGGCGGTGTCCGGATCTTCCCCTCGGACCTTGAAAATCCAGGAGAGGGCCACGTGGAGGTGTCGCGCCGGTTCGTACCCATATCCGCAGCAGGTCTCCAAGGTGAAGAGCCTCTAGTCGATAGATTAATGTAGGTAAGGGAAGTCGGCAAATTGGATCCGTAACTTCGGAATAAGGATTGGCTCTGAGGAGCGGGGCGTGTCGGGCTTGGTCGGGAAGTGGGATTGGCTGACGTGCCGGGCCTGGGCGAGGTGAACGACCGGTTCGTCCGGTTGGGATACGAGCTCGGTCCCGTGCCTTGGCTTCTCACGGATCTTCCTTGCTGCGAGGCTTCCGTTGGCGGTTAGCCGTCATGGTCGTCCTCTTCGGCCGCCATTCAACGCTCAACTCAGAACTGGCACGGACTAGGGGAATCCGACTGTCTAATTAAAACAAAGCATTGCGATGGCCCTCACGGGTGTTGACGCAATGTGATTTCTGCCCAGTGCTCTGAATGTCAACGTGAAGAAATTCAATTAAGCGCGGGTAAACGGCGGGAGTAACTATGACTCTCTTAAGGGGTCGAGAGTCTTGTCAAGTGCTTCGGTGGTGGGAACACGCCGCTAGCACTTGAATCTTTTTTTTTTGTGCTTCGGCAAGGGAACACGCCGCTGGCGCTTGTTAATTTGACTCTCTTAGTTACTCCGCCCACCAACATATTGGTGGGTTCAAGCTATCTTAAGTGATGGCAGGGGTGTGACGACCCAAGACCGACCGAGCACCTTCTCGAGTGTGGCTCTTTGAGTCACCGGTGACGCTGAATAGGGTCCGTAAGGACCTGAACTAAGCTCGGCGGATCGATGGAAGCGGCTCAGGCCAACTCCTTTGAACATCCAAGTCAAACCTGAGCCAAAAGATGCTCCCGGGACTCAGGGGATAAGGCCAACTACGTGAGGCCTGGTGGAGCGGAGGAAGCAGTGGCGGTCGTTTGAGGTGTCGGATAGCTTCGGCTAGCTAGTATCCGAGACCAGCCACAGCGAGCCGTCGTTTGAGGTGTCGGACTGTCCGCCGTCTAGTATCCGAGACGAGACTCGCTTGAGAGCAGTCGTTTGAGGTGTCGGGCTGACGATGTCAGACTAGTATCCGAGACTAGCTCTCCCCCCCAGGGGAAGCTACATGCTACCCCGGCGGACAAAACGTGGGAGCAACTATGACTCCCTCTGAGCGATCGTCTGAGGTGTCGGGTCCAACTTCGGTTGGATACTAGTATCCGAGATTAGTTCAGAGGCGACCATAGTTGCGGGAGATGGACGCGTCTCTTATAGCCTCTCCTCTCCCGGTTGGCATTCTTACCTCCGTATAGGTTCCCACTGGTAACGTGCTGTGTAGGTGGATTGTCACCCACTTTGCATACTCACGGCTAAACGGAATGCGACCACCCCCGGTCATGCGGGTTGCCAGCCCACTTGACCGTATTGAACCGGCCCTAAAAGAATTAACAAGCCTCGGATATCGAATGGAAATACTGGCGAGCCCTCTGGCTCAACAGACCCGGCAAACTCACTGAGAGAATTGTCTAATGACAATCCCCCTGTTCCTGAAGACCGATTTGCATGTCAACATCCAGAATGCGACAAGTCCTTCGCAGCAAAGAGAGGTCTTGGTGTACACTACAGTAAGGCTCACAAGGAGTGGTACAACGACCAGGCCTCAACAGAACTGAAAAAGGCACCTTGGTCAGTCGAAGAGGTAAAGTTAATGGCGCGGCAGGAAGCGCGAATCAAGAAAGAAGGAGTAAGATTCGTTAACCCAGCTCTGGCGGATATCTTCACAAGCAGAACACTGGAGGCAATCAAAGGGAAGCGTAAAGATCCCAAGTACAAGCAGCTTGTCTGTGAGTACATGAGCGAAGTGAACTCAAGATCTGATCACAACGCTAATATCATACCAGTCACTGAAATCGTGGGTAGCGATATTAGTGAGGAGAATGCGCGCAGGGACGCTCTTCTATCCTTTATGGAAAAATTGCCTCCAATGCAGAGTGGGGAAGTTAAGTACCGGGTACTTAACGAGATATGCAGGAACCTAAGAATATGGGATAGCGAACGCATCCTTCAAGAAACTTCGCTGCTCTTGAAATCGATGACGCTAGCTCCCTCAACAGGAAGGCAAATCTTGGATCGGGTGAATAACAGCGCACCCTCTAAGAGAAGGCAGAGGCGAATTGAGTATGCTCGAACGCAGGAGTTATGGCGGAAGAACACTTCCTTGTGCTTGCGTTCCATACTAAAGGACGTTAAAACTGAACATCCTCCTCCTGCCGATCAGATGTGGGATTACTGGAAAACAGTAATGACGCAAATAGGGAAAGATGCGCCTGTACTAAACGAGGCGAAAATCACCTACCATAACATCTGGTGCCCGATTGGCAGCGAGGAAATTACCAAAGCCATGCCCGCAAATAATACTGCACCGGGACCTGATGGGATC
>CAWWDK010000362.1:0-10000 GCA_963942575.1 Priocnemis perturbator | reverse complement strand
GTTCCTGTATTTGGTTATAAGTTTTCGTCGTCTTAGTTCGTCCGTTATTGTATATTGTTTATTTGTTAAGTTGGTTGTCTGTAGTATTAGTTATTTGGAAAGTTTAAAAACAAAAACAGTTCATGCATTATATTGCAATAGCTATCGTGTATCGAGGGCTTTTTTTTCCTCCATATATATACAAAAATCCAACGTTTGGATTTTTTTTTACTATTTTGCGCACAACGTTTTGCGCACAACGTTGGATACAAATCCAACGTTTGGATTTTTTTTTGACTATTTTGCGCACAACGTTGGATACAAATCCAACGTTTGGATTTTTTTTTGACTATTTTGCGCATAACGTTGGATAAAAATCCAACGTTTGGATTTTTTTTTCACTATTTTGCGCACATGGTTTTGCGCACAACGTTGGATAAAAAATCCAACGTTTGGATTTTTTTTTCACTATTTTGCGCACGAAATGGGTAGTTTAAAGTGGTTTATTTCTTAAACAAAATATGTTATCGAAAAAACCGCCCGACACACTGAAGCTACTATTTGTCCGAACATGTGTACACAACTGCAAGTCAATTAATCTATTACAGACTCAGATATCGTGTACACCGTCGAACCGTGCACGAAGAGCACCATATTGAACACGAAGTCACATATCTTGTTCAAATATAAACATTTTGTTGTAAAATTTGTTATTCATGCTCCCTAAGCTGTCTACAAACACGTATTCAAAAACTAATAATATCGGCTTAATAATTTTTTCGGAATTAATTCGCGAATATTAGCCTGTTTTTGAGGTTGGTCAGAGTAGGATAACCCCTTAAGCATATAATTATATAGGAACGTAACACTTCGGCGAAAGGAACACGCCGCTGGCACTTAGTCGCTGAGCGGAATATCGGATGATGACAATTTTTCTCAAACTCCGCTTCCAGCCGTACGAAGTTTATGAAACTTGTACAGAATGCTCGTGTCGTCAATCGAGAGCACTCCTGCAAGTTTGAAGAAGATCGTACGGTCGGTTCGCATTTCTCGATGAACTTACATACAGCTACGACGGGACATAGTCGCTGAACGGGATCTATCCAGTACTGCGTTGTAGATGACAATTTGTGTCTAACTCCGCTTCCAGCCGTACGATGTTTATGAAACTTGTACAGACTGCTCGTGTCGTCAATCGAGAGCACTCCTGCAAGTTTGAAGAAGATCGTACGGTCGGTTCGCATTTCTCGATGAACTTACATACAGCTACGACGGGACTTGGTCGCTGAGCGGAATATCGGATGATGACAATTTTTCTCAAACTCCGCTTCCAGCCGTACGAAGTTTATGAAACTTGTACAGAATGCTCGTGTCGTCAATCGAGAGCACTCCTGCAAGTTTGAAGAAGATCGTACGATCGGTTCGCATTTCTCGATGAACTTACATACAGCTACGACGGGACATAGTCGCTGAACGGGATCTATCCAGTACTGCGTTGTAGATGACAATTTGTGTCTAACTCCGCTTCCAGCCGTACGATGTTTATGAAACTTGTACAGACTGCTCGTGTCGTCAATCGAGAGCACTCCTGCAAGTTTGAAGAAGATCGTACGGTCGGTTCGCATTTCTCGATGAACTTACATACAGCTACGACGGGACTTGGTCGCTGAGCGGAATATCGGATGATGACAATTTTTCTCAAACTCCGCTTCCAGCCGTACGAAGTTTATGAAACTTGTACAGAATGCTCGTGTCGTCAATCGAGAGCACTCCTGCAAGTTTGAAGAAGATCGTACGGTCGGTTCGCATTTCTCGATGAACTTACATACAGCTACGACGGGACTTGGTCGCTGAGCGGAATATCGGATGATGACAATTTTTCTCAAACTCCGCTTCCAGCCGTACGAAGTTTATGAAACTTGTACAGAATGCTCGTGTCGTCAATCGAGAGCACTCCTGCAAGTTTGAAGAAGATCGTACGGTCGGTTCGCATTTCTCGATGAACTTACATACAGCTACGACGGGACATAGTCGCTGAACGGGATCTATCCAGTACTGCGTTGTAGATGACAATTTGTGTCTAACTCCGCTTCCAGCCGTACGATGTTTATGAAACTTGTACAGACTGCTCGTGTCGTCAATCGAGAGCACTCCTGCAAGTTTGAAGAACATCGTACGGTCGGTTCGCATTTCTCGATGAACTTACATACAGCTACGACGGGACTTGGTCGCTGAGCGGAATATCGGATGATGACAATTTTTCTCAAACTCCGCTTCCAGCCGTACGAAGTTTATGAAACTTGTACAGAATGCTCGTGTCGTCAATCGAGAGCACTCCTGCAAGTTTGAAGAAGATCGTACGGTCGGTTCGCATTTCTCGATGAACTTACATACAGCTACGACGGGACATAGTCGCTGAACGGGATCTATCCAGTACTGCGTTGTAGATGACAATTTGTGTCTAACTCCGCTTCCAGCCGTACGATGTTTATGAAACTTGTACAGACTGCTCGTGTCGTCAATCGAGAGCACTCCTGCCAGTTTGAAGAACATCGTACGGTCGGTTCGCATTTCTCGATGAACTTACATACAGCTACGACGGGACTTGGTCGCTGAGCGGAATATCGGATGATGACAATTTTTCTCAAACTCCGCTTCCAGCCGTACGAAGTTTATGAAACTTGTACAGAATGCTCGTGTCGTCAATCGAGAGCACTCCTGCAAGTTTGAAGAAGATCGTACGGTCGGTTCGCATTTCTCGATGAACTTACATACAGCTACGACGGGACTTTGTCGCTGAGCGGAATATCGGATGATGACAATTTTTCTCAAACTCCGCTTCCAGCCGTACGAAGTTTATGAAACTTGTACAGAATGCTCGTGTCGTCAATCGAGAGCACTCCTGCAAGTTTGAAGAAGATCGTACGGTCGGTTCGCATTTCTCGATGAACTTACATACAGCTACGACGGGACATAGTCGCTGAACGGGATCTATCCAGTACTGCGTTGTAGATGACAATTTGTGTCTAACTCCGCTTCCAGCCGTACGATGTTTATGAAACTTGTACAGACTGCTCGTGTCGTCAATCGAGAGCACTCCTGCAAGTTTGAAGAAGATCGTACGGTCGGTTCGCATTTCTCGATGAACTTACATACAGCTACGACGGGACTTGGTCGCTGAGCGGAATATCGGATGATGACAATTTTTCTCAAACTCCGCTTCCAGCCGTACGAAGTTTATGAAACTTGTACAGAATGCTCGTGTCGTCAATCGAGAGCACTCCTGCAAGTTTGAAGAAGATCGTACGATCGGTTCGCATTTCTCGATGAACTTACATACAGCTACGACGGGACATAGTCGCTGAACGGGATCTATCCAGTACTGCGTTGTAGATGACAATTTGTGTCTAACTCCGCTTCCAGCCGTACGATGTTTATGAAACTTGTACAGACTGCTCGTGTCGTCAATCGAGAGCACTCCTGCAAGTTTGAAGAAGATCGTACGGTCGGTTCGCATTTCTCGATGAACTTACATACAGCTACGACGGGACTTGGTCGCTGAGCGGAATATCGGATGATGACAATTTTTCTCAAACTCCGCTTCCAGCCGTACGAAGTTTATGAAACTTGTACAGAATGCTCGTGTCGTCAATCGAGAGCACTCCTGCAAGTTTGAAGAAGATCGTACGGTCGGTTCGCATTTCTCGATGAACTTACATACAGCTACGACGGGACTTGGTCGCTGAGCGGAATATCGGATGATGACAATTTTTCTCAAACTCCGCTTCCAGCCGTACGAAGTTTATGAAACTTGTACAGAATGCTCGTGTCGTCAATCGAGAGCACTCCTGCAAGTTTGAAGAAGATCGTACGGTCGGTTCGCATTTCTCGATGAACTTACATACAGCTACGACGGGACTTGGTCGCTGAGCGGAATATCGGATGATGACAATTTTTCTCAAACTCCGCTTCCAGCCGTACGAAGTTTATGAAACTTGTACAGAATGCTCGTGTCGTCAATCGAGAGCACTCCTGCAAGTTTGAAGAAGATCGTACGATCGGTTCGCATTTCTCGATGAACTTACATACAGCTACGACGGGACATAGTCGCTGAACGGGATCTATCCAGTACTGCGTTGTAGATGACAATTTGTGTCTAACTCCGCTTCCAGCCGTACGATGTTTATGAAACTTGTACAGACTGCTCGTGTCGTCAATCGAGAGCACTCCTGCAAGTTTGAAGAAGATCGTACGGTCGGTTCGCATTTCTCGATGAACTTACATACAGCTACGACGGGACTTGGTCGCTGAGCGGAATATCGGATGATGACAATTTTTCTCAAACTCCGCTTCCAGCCGTACGAAGTTTATGAAACTTGTACAGAATGCTCGTGTCGTCAATCGAGAGCACTCCTGCAAGTTTGAAGAAGATCGTACGGTCGGTTCGCATTTCTCGATGAACTTACATACAGCTACGACGGGACTTGGTCGCTGAGCGGAATATCGGATGATGACAATTTTTCTCAAACTCCGCTTCCAGCCGTACGAAGTTTATGAAACTTGTACAGAATGCTCGTGTCGTCAATCGAGAGCACTCCTGCAAGTTTGAAGAAGATCGTACGGTCGGTTCGCATTTCTCGATGAACTTACATACAGCTACGACGGGACATAGTCGCTGAACGGGATCTATCCAGTACTGCGTTGTAGATGACAATTTGTGTCTAACTCCGCTTCCAGCCGTACGATGTTTATGAAACTTGTACAGACTGCTCGTGTCGTCAATCGAGAGCACTCCTGCAAGTTTGAAGAACATCGTACGGTCGGTTCGCATTTCTCGATGAACTTACATACAGCTACGACGGGACTTGGTCGCTGAGCGGAATATCGGATGATGACAATTTTTCTCAAACTCCGCTTCCAGCCGTACGAAGTTTATGAAACTTGTACAGAATGCTCGTGTCGTCAATCGAGAGCACTCCTGCAAGTTTGAAGAAGATCGTACGGTCGGTTCGCATTTCTCGATGAACTTACATACAGCTACGACGGGACATAGTCGCTGAACGGGATCTATCCAGTACTGCGTTGTAGATGACAATTTGTGTCTAACTCCGCTTCCAGCCGTACGATGTTTATGAAACTTGTACAGACTGCTCGTGTCGTCAATCGAGAGCACTCCTGCCAGTTTGAAGAACATCGTACGGTCGGTTCGCATTTCTCGATGAACTTACATACAGCTACGACGGGACTTGGTCGCTGAGCGGAATATCGGATGATGACAATTTTTCTCAAACTCCGCTTCCAGCCGTACGAAGTTTATGAAACTTGTACAGAATGCTCGTGTCGTCAATCGAGAGCACTCCTGCAAGTTTGAAGAAGATCGTACGGTCGGTTCGCATTTCTCGATGAACTTACATACAGCTACGACGGGACTTGGTCGCTGAACGGGATCTATCCAGTACTGCGTTGTAGATGACAATTTGTGTCTAACTCCGCTTCCAGCCGTACGATGTTTATGAAACTTGTACAGACTGCTCGTGTCGTCAATCGAGAGCACTCCTGCAAGTTTGAAGAACATCGTACGGTCGGTTCGCATTTCTCGATGAACTTACATACAGCTACGACGGGACTTTGTCGCTGAGCGGAATATCGGATGATGACAATTTTTCTCAAACTCCGCTTCCAGCCGTACGAAGTTTATGAAACTTGTACAGAATGCTCGTGTCGTCAATCGAGAGCACTCCTGCAAGTTTGAAGAAGATCGTACGGTCGGTTCGCATTTCTCGATGAACTTACATACAGCTACGACGGGACATAGTCGCTGAACGGGATCTATCCAGTACTGCGTTGTAGATGACAATTTGTGTCTAACTCCGCTTCCAGCCGTACGATGTTTATGAAACTTGTACAGACTGCTCGTGTCGTCAATCGAGAGCACTCCTGCAAGTTTGAAGAAGATCGTACGGTCGGTTCGCATTTCTCGATGAACTTACATACAGCTACGACGGGACTTGGTCGCTGAGCGGAATATCGGATGATGACAATTTTTCTCAAACTCCGCTTCCAGCCGTACGAAGTTTATGAAACTTGTACAGAATGCTCGTGTCGTCAATCGAGAGCACTCCTGCAAGTTTGAAGAAGATCGTACGGTCGGTTCGCATTTCTCGATGAACTTACATACAGCTACGACGGGACTTGGTCGCTGAGCGGAATATCGGATGATGACAATTTTTCTCAAACTCCGCTTCCAGCCGTACGAAGTTTATGAAACTTGTACAGAATGCTCGTGTCGTCAATCGAGAGCACTCCTGCAAGTTTGAAGAAGATCGTACGGTCGGTTCGCATTTCTCGATGAACTTACATACAGCTACGACGGGACATAGTCGCTGAACGGGATCTATCCAGTACTGCGTTGTAGATGACAATTTGTGTCTAACTCCGCTTCCAGCCGTACGATGTTTATGAAACTTGTACAGACTGCTCGTGTCGTCAATCGAGAGCACTCCTGCAAGTTTGAAGAACATCGTACGGTCGGTTCGCATTTCTCGATGAACTTACATACAGCTACGACGGGACTTGGTCGCTGAGCGGAATATCGGATGATGACAATTTTTCTCAAACTCCGCTTCCAGCCGTACGAAGTTTATGAAACTTGTACAGAATGCTCGTGTCGTCAATCGAGAGCACTCCTGCAAGTTTGAAGAAGATCGTACGGTCGGTTCGCATTTCTCGATGAACTTACATACAGCTACGACGGGACATAGTCGCTGAACGGGATCTATCCAGTACTGCGTTGTAGATGACAATTTGTGTCTAACTCCGCTTCCAGCCGTACGATGTTTATGAAACTTGTACAGACTGCTCGTGTCGTCAATCGAGAGCACTCCTGCCAGTTTGAAGAACATCGTACGGTCGGTTCGCATTTCTCGATGAACTTACATACAGCTACGACGGGACTTGGTCGCTGAGCGGAATATCGGATGATGACAATTTTTCGCAAACTCCGCTTCCAGCCGTACGAAGTTTATGAAACTTGTACAGAATGCTCGTGTCGTCAATCGAGAGCACTCCTGCAAGTTTGAAGAAGATCGTACGGTCGGTTCGCATTTCTCGATGAACTTACATACAGCTACGACGGGACTTGGTCGCTGAGCGGAATATCGGATGATGACAATTTTTCTCAAACTCCGCTTCCAGCCGTACGAAGTTTATGAAACTTGTACAGAATGCTCGTGTCGTCAATCGAGAGCACTCCTGCAAGTTTGAAGAAGATCGTACGGTCGGTTCGCATTTCTCGATGAACTTACATACAGCTACGACGGGACATAGTCGCTGAACGGGATCTATCCAGTACTGCGTTGTAGATGACAATTTGTGTCTAACTCCGCTTCCAGCCGTACGATGTTTATGAAACTTGTACAGACTGCTCGTGTCGTCAATCGAGAGCACTCCTGCCAGTTTGAAGAACATCGTACGGTCGGTTCGCATTTCTCGATGAACTTACATACAGCTACGACGGGACTTGGTCGCTGAGCGGAATATCGGATGATGACAATTTTTCTCAAACTCCGCTTCCAGCCGTACGAAGTTTATGAAACTTGTACAGAATGCTCGTGTCGTCAATCGAGAGCACTCCTGCAAGTTTGAAGAAGATCGTACGATCGGTTCGCATTTCTCGATGAACTTACATACAGCTACGACGGGACATAGTCGCTGAACGGGATCTATCCAGTACTGCGTTGTAGATGACAATTTGTGTCTAACTCCGCTTCCAGCCGTACGATGTTTATGAAACTTGTACAGACTGCTCGTGTCGTCAATCGAGAGCACTCCTGCAAGTTTGAAGAAGATCGTACGGTCGGTTCGCATTTCTCGATGAACTTACATACAGCTACGACGGGACATAGTCGCTGAACGGGATCTATCCAGTACTGCGTTGTAGATGACAATTTGTGTCTAACTCCGCTTCCAGCCGTACGATGTTTATGAAACTTGTACAGACTGCTCGTGTCGTCAATCGAGAGCACTCCTGCCAGTTTGAAGAACATCGTACGGTCGGTTCGCATTTCTCGATGAACTTACATACAGCTACGACGGGACTTGGTCGCTGAGCGGAATATCGGATGATGACAATTTTTCGCAAACTCCGCTTCCAGCCGTACGAAGTTTATGAAACTTGTACAGAATGCTCGTGTCGTCAATCGAGAGCACTCCTGCAAGTTTGAAGAAGATCGTACGGTCGGTTCGCATTTCTCGATGAACTTACATACAGCTACGACGGGACTTGGTCGCTGAGCGGAATATCGGATGATGACAATTTTTCTCAAACTCCGCTTCCAGCCGTACGAAGTTTATGAAACTTGTACAGAATGCTCGTGTCGTCAATCGAGAGCACTCCTGCAAGTTTGAAGAAGATCGTACGGTCGGTTCGCATTTCTCGATGAACTTACATACAGCTACGACGGGACATAGTCGCTGAACGGGATCTATCCAGTACTGCGTTGTAGATGACAATTTGTGTCTAACTCCGCTTCCAGCCGTACGATGTTTATGAAACTTGTACAGACTGCTCGTGTCGTCAATCGAGAGCACTCCTGCCAGTTTGAAGAACATCGTACGGTCGGTTCGCATTTCTCGATGAACTTACATACAGCTACGACGGGACTTGGTCGCTGAGCGGAATATCGGATGATGACAATTTTTCTCAAACTCCGCTTCCAGCCGTACGAAGTTTATGAAACTTGTACAGAATGCTCGTGTCGTCAATCGAGAGCACTCCTGCAAGTTTGAAGAAGATCGTACGGTCGGTTCGCATTTCTCGATGAACTTACATACAGCTACGACGGGACATAGTCGCTGAACGGGATCTATCCAGTACTGCGTTGTAGATGACAATTTGTGTCTAACTCCGCTTCCAGCCGTACGATGTTTATGAAACTTGTACAGACTGCTCGTGTCGTCAATCGAGAGCACTCCTGCCAGTTTGAAGAACATCGTACGGTCGGTTCGCATTTCTCGATGAACTTACATACAGCTACGACGGGACTTGGTCGCTGAGCGGAATATCGGATGATGACAATTTTTCTCAAACTCCGCTTCCAGCCGTACGAAGTTTATGAAACTTGTACAGAATGCTCGTGTCGTCAATCGAGAGCACTCCTGCAAGTTTGAAGAAGATCGTACGGTCGGTTCGCATTTCTCGATGAACTTACATACAGCTACGACGGGACTTGGTCGCTGAACGGGATCTATCCAGTACTGCGTTGTAGATGACAATTTGTGTCTAACTCCGCTTCCAGCCGTACGATGTTTATGAAACTTGTACAGACTGCTCGTGTCGTCAATCGAGAGCACTCCTGCAAGTTTGAAGAACATCGTACGGTCGGTTCGCATTTCTCGATGAACTTACATACAGCTACGACGGGACTTTGTCGCTGAGCGGAATATCGGATGATGACAATTTTTCTCAAACTCCGCTTCCAGCCGTACGAAGTTTATGAAACTTGTACAGAATGCTCGTGTCGTCAATCGAGAGCACTCCTGCAAGTTTGAAGAAGATCGTACGGTCGGTTCGCATTTCTCGATGAACTTACATACAGCTACGACGGGACATAGTCGCTGAACGGGATCTATCCAGTACTGCGTTGTAGATGACAATTTGTGTCTAACTCCGCTTCCAGCCGTACGATGTTTATGAAACTTGTACAGACTGCTCGTGTCGTCAATCGAGAGCACTCCTGCAAGTTTGAAGAAGATCGTACGGTCGGTTCGCATTTCTCGATGAACTTACATACAGCTACGACGGGACTTGGTCGCTGAGCGGAATATCGGATGATGACAATTTTTCTCAAACTCCGCTTCCAGCCGTACGAAGTTTATGAAACTTGTACAGAATGCTCGTGTCGTCAATCGAGAGCACTCCTGCAAGTTTGAAGAAGATCGTACGATCGGTTCGCATTTCTCGATGAACTTACATACAGCTACGACGGGACATAGTCGCTGAACGGGATCTATCCAGTACTGC
>CAWWDK010000361.1:0-88684 GCA_963942575.1 Priocnemis perturbator | reverse complement strand
AAATCTTGCTAGTTCTCGCGTTTTGCAAGCGCGACACACGACGCACCGCGTTTCGTTCGATTCGTTCAAGAACTCTCGTATCTCGGACATCCGCGAGTTTTTCGCGTCGAAAACGTGCTCCCCGTGCGTTTTAGACGCTAAAAACGCGTATGACACTTGATTCGCACGAATCCGTTGAGAAATGGCCGAGATACGCCGTGTTACACTTGCGGACGATGAAATCTTGCTAGTTCTCGCGTTTTGCAAGCGCGACACACGATGCACCGCGTTTCGTTCGATTCGTTCAAGAACTCTCGTATCTCGGACATCCGCGAGTTTTTCGCGTCAAAAACGTGCTCCCCGTGCGTTTTAGACGCTAAAACGCGAATGACACTTGATTCGCACGAATCCGTTGAGAATGGCCGAGATACGCCGTGTAACACTTGCGGACGATGAAAACTTGCTAGTTCTCGCGTTTTGCAAGCGCGACACACGATGCACCGCGTTTCGTTCGATTCGTTCAAGAACTCTCGTATCTCGGACATCCGCGAGTTTTTCGCGTCGAAACGTGCTCCCCGTGCGTTTTAGACGCTAAAAACGCGTATGACACTTGATTCGCAGGAATCCGTTGAGAAATGGCCGAGATACGCCGTGTTACACTTGCGGACGATGAAATCTTGCTAGTTCTCGCGTTTTGCAAGCGCGACACACGATGCACCGCGTTTCGTTCGATTCGTTCAAGAACTCTCGTATCTCGGACATCCGCGAGTTTTTCGCGTCGAAAACGTGCTCCCCGTGCGTTTTAGACGCTAAAAACGCGTATGACACTTGATTCGCACGAATCCGTTGAGAAATGGCCGAGATACGCCGTGTTACATTTTCGGACGATGAAATCTTGCTAGTTCTCGCCTTTTGCAAGCGCGACACACGATGCACCGCGTTTCGTTCGATTCGTTCAAGAACTCTCGTATCTCAGACATCCGCGAGTTTTTCGCGTCGAAAACGTGCTCCCGTGCGTTTTAGACGCTAAAAACGCGTATGACACTTGATTCGCACGAATCCGTTGAGAAATGGCCGAGATACGCCGTGTTACACTTACGGACGATGAAATCTTGCTAGTTCTCGCGTTTTGCAAGCGCGACACACGATGCACCGCGTTTCGTTCGATTCGTTCAAGAACTCTCGTATCTCGGACATCCGCGAGTTTTTCGCGTCGAAAACGTGCTCCACGTGCGTTTTAGACGCTAAAAACGCGTATGACACTTGATTCGCACGAATCCGTTGAGAAATGGCCGAGATACGCCGTGTTACACTTGCGAACGATGAAATCTTGCTAGTTCTCGCCTTTTGCAAGCGCGACACACGATGCACCGCGTTTCGTTCGATTCGTTCAAGAACTCTCGTATCTCGGACATCCGCGAGTTTTTCGCGTCGAAAACGTGCTCCCCGTGCGTTTTAGACGCTAAAAGCGCGTATGACACTTGATTCGCACGAATCCGTTGAGAAATGGCCGAGATACGCCGTGTTACACTTGCGGACGATGAAATCTTGCTAGTTCTCGCGTTTTGCAAGCGCGACGCACGATGCACCGCGTTTCGTTCGATTCGTTCAAGAACTCTCGTATCTCGGACATCCGCGAGTTTTTCGCGTCGAAAACGTGCTCCCCGTGCGTTTTAGACGCTAAAACGCGTATGACACTTGATTCGCACGAATCCGTTGAGAAATGGCCGAGATACGCCGTGTTACACTTGCGGACGATGAAATCTTGCTAGTTCTCGCGTTTTGCAAGCGCGACACACGATGCACCGCGTTTCGTTCGATTCGTTCAAGAACTCTCGTATCTCGGACATCCGCGAGTTTTTTCGCGTCGAAAACGTGCTCCCCGTGCGTTTTAGACGCTAAAAACGCGTATGACACTTGATTCGCACGAATCCGTTGAGAAATGGCCGAGATACGCCGTGTTACACTTGCGGACGATGAAATCTTGCTAGTTCTCGCGTTTTGCAAGCGCGACACACGATGCACCGCGTTTCGTTCGATTCGTTCAAGAACTCTCGTATCTCGGACATCCGCGAGTTTTTCGCGTCGAAAACGTGCTCCCCGTGCGTTTTAGACGCTAAAACGCGTATGACACTTGATTCGCACGAATCCGTTGAGAAATGGCCGAGATACGCCGTGTTACACTTGCGGACGATGAAATCTTGCTAGTTCTCGCGTTTTGCAAGCGCGACACACGATGCACCGCGTTTCGTTCGATTCGTTCAAGAACTCTCGTATCTCGGACATCCGCGAGTTTTTCGCGTCGAAAACGTGCTCCCCGTGCGTTTTAGATGCTAAAAACGCGTATGACACTTGATTCGCACGAATCCGTTGAGAAATGGCCGAGATACGCCGTATTACACTTGCGGACGATGAAATCTTGCTAGTTCTCGCGTTTTGCAAGCGCGACACACGATGCACCGCGTTTCGTTCGATTCGTTCAAGAACTCTCGTATCTCGTACATCCGCGAGTTTTTCGCGTCGAAAACGTGCTCCCCGTGCGTTTTAGACGCTAAAAACGCGTATGACACTTGATTCGCACGAATCCGTTGAGAAATGGTCGAGATACGCCGTGTTACACTTGCGGACGATGAAATCTTGCTAGTTCTCGCGTTTTGCAAGCGCGACACACGATGCACCGCGTTTCGTTCGATTCGTTCAAGAACCCTCGTATCTCGGACATCCGCGAGTTTTTCGCGTCGAAAACGTGCTCCCCGTGCGTTTTAGACGCTAAAAACGCGTATGACACTTGATTCGCACGAATCCGTTGAGAAATGGCCGAGATACGCCGTGTTACACTTGCGGACGATGAAATCTTGCTAGTTCTCGCGTTTTGCAAGCGCGACACACGATGCACCGCGTTTCGTTCGATTCGTTCAAGAACTCTCGTATCTCGGACATCCGCGAGTTTTTCGCGTCGAAAACGTGCTCCCCGTGCGTTTTAGATGCTAAAAACGCGTATGACACTTGATTCGCACGAATCCGTTGAGAAATGGCCGAGATACGCCGTATTACACTTGCGGACGATGAAATCTTGCTAGTTCTCGCGTTTTGCAAGCGCGACACACGATGCACCGCGTTTCGTTCGATTCGTTCAAGAACTCTCGTATCTCGTACATCCGCGAGTTTTTCGCGTCGAAAACGTGCTCCCCGTGCGTTTTAGACGCTAAAAACGCGTATGACACTTGATTCGCACGAATCCGTTGAGAAATGGTCGAGATACGCCGTGTTACACTTGCGGACGATGAAATCTTGCTAGTTCTCGCGTTTTGCAAGCGCGACACACGATGCACCGCGTTTCGTTCGATTCGTTCAAGAACCCTCGTATCTCGGACATCCGCGAGTTTTTCGCGTCGAAAACGTGCTCCCCGTGCGTTTTAGACGCTAAAAACGCGTATGACACTTGATTCGCACGAATCCGTTGAGAAATGGCCGAGATACGCCGTGTTACACTTGCGGACGATGAAATCTTGCTAATTCTCGCGTTTTGCAAGCGCGACACACGATGCACCGCGTGTCGTTCGATTCGTTCAAGAACTCTCGTATCTCGGACATCCGCGAGTTTATCGCGTCGAAAACGTGCTCCCCGTGCGTTTTAGACGCTAAAAACGCGTATGACACTTGATTCGCACGAATCCGTTGGGAAATGGCCGAGATACGCCGTGTTACACTTGCGGACGATGAAATCTTGCTAGTTCTCGCGTTTTGCAAGCGCGACGCACGATGCACCGCGTTTCGTTCGATTCGTTCAAGAACTCTCGTATCTCGGACATTCGCGAGTTTTCGCGTCGAAAACGTGCTCCCGTGCGTTTTAAGGTGCTCCTACATCTGAGCACGAACGCGCACGAGGCAGCCTGAGCATGACGTCATCAGAGGCGCGTGAATAAGCCGAGGCAAACCGATTCGATGGTTTCACGTTGCATTCATCGATCGATCGGTTCGCCGCCGTACGAGAAAAAATTCAGTGTGTTGGAGATTTTTTCTAATGTTGGAGAATCGGTGTAGCTTGCTCGGACCGATCCGCAACTGTCTGAGCGCGTGAACGAGAAATCATTGGTGTGTTGGAGATTCATTCTAGTATTGGAGAATCGGTGTAGCTTGTGCGACCCGATCCAGGACAGTCGCGGATCGGCCACATATGCACACTGCCCGATCCGACAGTCTCGGATCGGCCCGAACAAGCTACACCGATTCTCCAATACTAGAATGAATCTCCAACACACCAATGATTTCTCGTTCACGCGCTCAGACAGTTGCGGATCGGTCCGAGCAAGCTACACCGATTCTCCAACATTAGAATAAATCTCCAACACACTGAATTTTTTCTCGTACGGCGGCGAACCGATCGATCGATGAATGCAACGTGAAACCATCGAATCGGTTTGCCTCGGGTTATTCACGCGCCTCTGATGACGTCATGCTCAGGCTGCCTCGTGCGCGTTCGTGCTCAGATGTAGGAGCACCTTTAGACGCTAAAAACGCGTATGACACTTGATTCGCACGAATCCGTAGAGAAATGGCCGAGATACGCCGTGTTACACTTGCGGACGATGAAATCTTGCTAGTTCTCGCGTTTTGCAAGCGCGACACACGACGCACCGCGTTTCGTTCGATTCGTTCAAGAACTCTCGTATCTCGGACATCCGCGAGTTTTTCGCGTCGAAAACGTGCTCCCCGTGCGTTTTAGACGCTAAAAACGCGTATGACACTTGATTCGCACGAATCCGTTGAGAAATGGCCGAGATACGCCGTGTTACACTTGCGGACGATGAAATCTTGCTAGTTCTCGCGTTTTGCAAGCGCGACACACGATGCACCGCGTTTCGTTCGATTCGTTCAAGAACTCTCGTATCTCGGACATCCGCGAGTTTTTCGCGTCAAAAACGTGCTCCCCGTGCGTTTTAGACGCTAAAAACGCGTATGACACTTGATTCGCACGAATCCGTTGAGAAATGGCCGAGATACGCCGTGTAACACTTGCGGACGATGAAAACTTGCTAGTTCTCGCGTTTTGCAAGCGCGACACACGATGCACCGCGTTTCGTTCGATTCGTTCAAGAACTCTCGTATCTCGGACATCCGCGAGTTTTTCGCGTCGAAAACGTGCTCCCCGTGCGTTTTAGACGCTAAAAACGCGTATGACACTTGATTCGCAGGAATCCGTTGAGAAATGGCCGAGATACGCCGTGTTACACTTGCGGACGATGAAATCTTGCTAGTTCTCGCGTTTTGCAAGCGCGACACACGATGCACCGCGTTTCGTTCGATTCGTTCAAGAACTCTCGTATCTCGGACATCCGCGAGTTTTTCGCGTCGAAAACGTGCTCCCCGTGCGTTTTAGACGCTAAAAACGCGTATGACACTTGATTCGCACGAATCCGTTGAGAAATGGCCGAGATACGCCGTGTTACATTTTCGGACGATGAAATCTTGCTAGTTCTCGCCTTTTGCAAGCGCGACACACGATGCACCGCGTTTCGTTCGATTCGTTCAAGAACTCTCGTATCTCAGACATCCGCGAGTTTTTCGCGTCGAAAACATGTTCCCCGTGCGTTTTAGACGCTAAAAACGCGTATGACACTTGATTCGCACGAATCCGTTGAGAAATGGCCGAGATACGCCGTGTTACACTTACGGACGATGAAATCTTGCTAGTTCTCGCGTTTTGCAAGCGCGACACACGATGCACCGCGTTTCGTTCGATTCGTTCAAGAACTCTCGTATCTCGGACATCCGCGAGTTTTTCGCGTCGAAAACGTGCTCCACGTGCGTTTTAGACGCTAAAAACGCGTATGACACTTGATTCGCACGAATCCGTTGAGAAATGGCCGAGATACGCCGTGTTACACTTGCGGACGATGAAATCTTGCTAGTTCTCGCGTTTTGCAAGCGCGACACACGATGCACCGCGTTTCGTTCGATTCGTTCAAGAACTCTCGTATCTCGGACATCCGCGAGTTTTTCGCGTCGAAAACGTGCTCCTCGTGCGTTTTAGACGCTAAAAACGCGTATGACACTTGATTCGCACGAATCCGTTGAGAAATGGCCGAGATACGCCGTGTTACACTTACGGACGATGAAATCTTGCTAGTTCTCGCGTTTTGCAAGCGCGACACACGATGCACCGCGTTTCGTTCGATTCGTTCAAGAACTCTCGTATCTCGGACATCCGCGAGTTTTTCGCGTCGAAAACGTGCTTCCCGTGCGTTTTATACGCTAAAAACGCGTATGACACTTGATTCGCACGAATCCGTTGAGAAATGGCTGAGATACGCCGTGTTACACTTGCGGACGATGAAATCTTGCTAGTTCTCGCGTTTTGCAAGCGCGACACACGATGCACCGCGTTTCGTTCGATTCGTTCAAGAACTCTCGTATCTCGGAAATCCGCGAGTTTTTCGCGTCGAAAACGTGCTCCCCGTGCGTTTTAGACGCTAAAAACGCGTATGACACTTGATTCGCACGAATCCGTTGAGAAATGGCCGAGATACGCCGTGTTACACTTGCGGACGATGAAATCTTGCTAGTTCTCGCGTTTTGCAAGCGCGACACACGATGCACCGCGTTTCGTTCGATTCGTTCAAGAACTCTCGTATTTCGGACATCCGCGAGTTTTTCGCGTCGAAAACGTGCTCCCCGTGCGTTTTAGACGCTAAAAACGCGTATGACACATGATTCGCACGAATCCGTTGAGAAATGGCCGAGATACGCCGTGTTACACTTGCGGACGATAAAATCTTGCTAGTTCTCGCGTTTTGCAAGCGCGACGCACGATGCACCGCGTTTCGTTCGATTCGTTCAAGAACTCTCGTACCTCGGACATCCATGAGTTTTTCGCGTCGAAAACGAGCTCCCCGTGCGTTTTAGACGCTAAAAACGCGTATGACACTTGATTCGCACGAATCCGTTGAGAAATGGCCGAGATACGCCGTGTTACACTTGCGGACGATGAAATCTTGCTAGTTCTCGCGTTTTGCAAGCGCGACACACGATGCACCGCGTTTCGTTCGATTCGTTCAAGAACTCTCGTATCTCGGACATCCGCGAGTTTTTCGCGTCGAAAACGTGCTCCCCGTGCGTTTTAGACGCTAAAAACGCGTATGACACTTGATCCGCACGAATCCGTTGAGAAATGGCCGAGATACGCCGTGTTACACTTGCGGACGATGAAATCTTGCTAGGTCTCGCGTATTGCAAGCGCGACACACGATGCACCGCGTTTCGTTCGTTTCGTTCAAGAACTCTCGTATCTCGGACATCCGCGAGTTTTTCACGTCGAAAACGTGCTCCCCGTGCGTTTTAGACGCTAAAAACGCGTATGACACTTGATTCGCACGAATCCGTTGAGAAATGGCCGAGATACGCCGTGTTACACTTGCGGACGATGAAATCTTGCTAGTTCTCGCGTTTTGCAAGCGCGACACACGATGCACCGCGTTTCGTTCGATTCGTTCAAGAACTCTCGTATCTCGGACATCCGCGAGTTTTTCGCGTCGAAAACGTGCTCCCCGTGCGTTTTAGACGCTAAAAACGCGAATGACACTTGATTCGCACGAATCCGTTGAGAATTGGCCGAGATACGCCGTGTTACACTTGCGGACGATGAAATCTTGCTAGTTCTCGCGTTTTGCAAGCGCGACACTCGATGCACCGCGTTTCGTTCGATTCGTTCAAGAACTCTCGTATCTCGGACATCCGCGAGTTTTTCGCGTCGAAAACATGCTCCCCGTGCGTTTTAGACGCTAAAAACGCGTATGACACTTGATTCGCACGAATCCGTTGAGAAATGGCCGAGATACGCCGTGTTACACTTGCGGACGATGAAATCTTGCTAGTTCTCGCGTTTTGCAAGCGCGACACACGATGCACCGCGTTTCGTTCGATTCGTTCAAGAACTCTCGTATCTCGGACATCCGCGAGTTTTTCGCGTCGAAAACGTGCTCCCCGTGCGTTTTAGACGCTAAAAGCGCGTATGACACTTGATTCGCACGAATCCGTTGAGAAATGGCCGAGATACGCCGTGTTACACTTGCGGACGATCAAATCTTGCTAGTTCTCGCGTTTTGCAAGCGCGACGCACGATGCAACGCGTTTCGTTCGATTCGTTCAAGAACTCTCGTATCTCGGACATCCGCGAGTTTTTCGCGTCGAAAACGTGCTCCCCGTGCGTTTTAGACGCTAAAAACGCGTATGACACTTGATTCGCACGAATCCGTTGGGAAATGGCCGAGATACGCCGTGTTACACTTGCGGACGATGAAATCTTGCTAGTTCTCGCGTTTTGCAAGCGCGACACACGATGCACCGCGTTTCGTTCGATTCGTTCAAGAACTCTCGTATCTCGGACATCCGCGAGTTTTTCGCGTCGAAAACGTGCTCCCCGTGCGTTTTAGACGCTAAAAACGCGTATGACACTTGATTCGCACGAATCCGTTGAGAAATGGCCGAGATACGCCGTGTTACACTTGCGGACGATGAAATCTTGCTAGTTCTCGCGTTTTGCAAGCGCGACACACGAAGCACCGCGTTTCGTTCGATTCGTTCAAGAACTCTCGTATCTCGGACATCCGCGAGTTTTTCGCGTCGAAAACGTGCTCCCCGTGCGTTTTAGACGCTAAAAACGCGTATGACACTTGATTCGCACGAATCCGTTGAGAAATGGCCGAGATACGCCGTGTTACACTTGCGGACGATGAAATCTTGCTAGTTCTCGCGTTTTGCAAGCGCGACACACGATGCACCGCGTTTCGTTCGATTCGTTCAAGAACTCTCGTATCTCGGACATCCGCGAGTTTTTCGCGTCGAAAACGTGCTCCCCGTGCGTTTTAGACGCTAAAAACGCGTATGACACTTGATTCGCACGAATCCGTTGGGAAATGGTCGAGATACGCCGTGTTACACTTGCGGACGATGAAATCTTGCTAGTTCTCGCGTTTTGCAAGCGCGACACACGATGCACCGCGTTTCGTTCGATTCGTTCAAGAACTCTCGTATCTCGGACATCCGCGAGTTTATCGCGTCGAAAACGTGCTCCCCGTGCGTTTTAGACGCTAAAATCGCGTATGACACTTGATTCGCACGAATCCGTTGAGAGATGGCCGAGATACGCCGTGTTACACTTGCGGACGATGAAATCTTGCTAGTTCTCGCGGTTTTGCAAGCGCGACACACAATGCACCGCGTTTCGTTCGATTCGTTCAAGAACTCTCGTATCTCGGACATCCGCGAGTTTTCCGCGTCGAAAACGTGCTCCCCGTGCGTTTTAGACGCTAAAAACGCGTATGACACTTGATTCGCACGAATCCGTTGAGAAATGGCCGAGATACGCCGTGTTACACTTGCGGACGATGAAATCTTGCTAGTTCTCGCGTTTTGAAAGCGCGACACACGATGCACCGCGTTTCGTTCGATTCGTTCAAGAACTCTCGTATTTCGGACATCCGCGAGTTTTTCGCGTCGAAAACGTGCTCCCCGTGCGTTTTAGACGCTAAAAACGCGTATGACACTTGATTCGCACGAATCCGTTGAGAGATGGCCGAGATACGTAGTGTTACACTTGCGGACGATGAAATCTTGCTAGTTCTCGCGTTTTGCAAGCGCGACACACGATGCACCGCGTTTCGTTCGATTCGTTCAAGAACTCTCGTATCTCGGACATCCGCGAGTTTTTCGCGTCGAAAACGTGCTCCCCGTGCGTTTTAGACGCTAAAAACGCGTATGACACTTGATTCGCACGAATCCGTTGAGAAATGGCCGAGATACGCCGTGTTACACTTGCGGACGATGAAATCTTGCTAGTTCTCGCGTTTTGCAAGCGCGACACACGATGCACCGCGTTTCGTTCGATTCGTTCAAGAACTCTCGTATCTCGGACATCCGCGAGTTTTCGCGTCGAAAACGTGCTCCCCGTGCGTTTTAGACGCTAAAAACGCGTATGACACTTGATTCGCAGGAATCCGTTGAGAAATGGCCGAGATACGCCGTGTTACACTTGCGGACGATGAAATCTTGCTAGTTCTCGCGTTTTGCAAGCGCGACACACGATGCACCGCGTTTCGTTCGATTCGTTCAAGAACTCTCGTATCTCGGACATCCGCGAGTTTTTCGCGTCGAAAACGTGCTCCCCGTGCGTTTTAGACGCTAAAAACGCGTATGACACTTGATTCGCACGAATCCGTTGAGAAATGGCCGAGATACGCCGTGTTACATTTTCGGACGATGAAATCTTGCTAGTTCTCGCCTTTTGCAAGCGCGACACACGATGCACCGCGTTTCGTTCGATTCGTTCAAGAACTCTCGTATCTCAGACATCCGCGAGTTTTTCGCGTCGAAAACGTGCTCCCCGTGCGTTTTAGACGCTAAAAACGCGTATGACACTTGATTCGCACGAATCCGTTGAGAAATGGCCGAGATACGCCGTGTTACACTTACGGACGATGAAATCTTGCTAGTTCTCGCGTTTTGCAAGCGCGACACACGATGCACCGCGTTTCGTTCGATTCGTTCAAGAACTCTCGTATCTCGGACATCCGCGAGTTTTTCGCGTCGAAAACGTGCTCCACGTGCGTTTTAGACGCTAAAAACGCGTATGACACTTGATTCGCACGAATCCGTTGAGAAATGGCCGAGATACGCCGTGTTACACTTGCGAACGATGAAATCTTGCTAGTTCTCGCCTTTTGCAAGCGCGACACACGATGCACCGCGTTTCGTTCGATTCGTTCAAGAACTCTCGTATCTCGGACATCCGCGAGTTTTTCGCGTCGAAAACGTGCTCCCCGTGCGTTTTAGACGCTAAAAGCGCGTATGACACTTGATTCGCACGAATCCGTTGAGAAATGGCCGAGATACGCCGTGTTACACTTGCGGACGATGAAATCTTGCTAGTTCTCGCGTTTTGCAAGCGCGACGCACGATGCACCGCGTTTCGTTCGATTCGTTCAAGAACTCTCGTATCTCGGACATCCGCGAGTTTTTCGCGTCGAAAACGTGCTCCCCGTGCGTTTTAGACGCTAAAAACGCGTATGACACTTGATTCGCACGAATCCGTTGAGAAATGGCCGAGATACGCCGTGTTACACTTGCGGACGATGAAATCTTGCTAGTTCTCGCGTTTTGCAAGCGCGACACACGATGCACCGCGTTTCGTTCGATTCGTTCAAGAACTCTCGTATCTCGGACATCCGCGAGTTTTTCGCGTCGAAAACGTGCTCCCCGTGCGTTTTAGACGCTAAAAACGCGTATGACACTTGATTCGCACGAATCCGTTGAGAAATGGCCGAGATACGCCGTGTTACACTTGCGGACGATGAAATCTTGCTAGTTCTCGCGTTTTGCAAGCGCGACACACGATGCACCGCGTTTCGTTTGATTCGTTCAAGAACTCTCGTATCTCGGACATCCGCGAGTTTTTCGCGTCGAAAACGTGCTCCCGTGCGTTTTAGACGCTAAAAACGCGTATGACACTTGATTCGCACGAATCCGTTGAGAAATGGCCGAGATACGCCGTGTTACACTTGCGGACGATGAAATCTTGCTAGTTCTCGCGTTTTGCAAGCGCGACACACGATGCACCGCGTTTCGTTCGATTCGTTCAAGAACTCTCGTATCTCGGACATCCGCGAGTTTTTCGCGTCGAAAACGTGCTCCCCGTGCGTTTTAGATGCTAAAAACGTGTATGACACTTGATTCGCACGAATCCGTTGAGAAATGGCCGAGATACGCCGTATTACACTTGCGGACGATGAAATCTTGCTAGTTCTCGCGTTTTGCAAGCGCGACACACGATGCACCGCGTTTCGTTCGATTCGTTCAAGAACTCTCGTATCTCGTACATCCGCGAGTTTTTCGCGTCGAAAACGTGCTCCCCGTGCGTTTTAGACGCTAAAAACGCGTATGACACTTGATTCGCACGAATCCGTTGAGAAATGGTCGAGATACGCCGTGTTACACTTGCGGACGATGAAATCTTGCTAGTTCTCGCGTTTTGCAAGCGCGACACACGATGCACCGCGTTTCGTTCGATTCGTTCAAGAACCCTCGTATCTCGGACATCCGCGAGTTTTTCGCGTCGAAAACGTGCTCCCCGTGCGTTTTAGACGCTAAAAACGCGTATGACACTTGATTCGCACGAATCCGTTGAGAAATGGCCGAGATACGCCGTGTTACACTTGCGGACGATGAAATCTTGCTAATTCTCGCGTTTTGCAAGCGCGACACACGATGCACCGCGTGTCGTTCGATTCGTTCAAGAACTCTCGTATCTCGGACATCCGCGAGTTTATCGCGTCGAAAACGTGCTCCCCGTGCGTTTTAGACGCTAAAAACGCGTATGACACTTGATTCGCACGAATCCGTTGGGAAATGGCCGAGATACGCCGTGTTACACTTGCGGACGATGAAATCTTGCTAGTTCTCGCGTTTTGCAAGCGCGACGCACGATGCACCGCGTTTCGTTCGATTCGTTCAAGAACTCTCGTATCTCGGACATTCGCGAGTTTTTCGCGTCGAAAACGTGCTCCCCGTGCGTTTTAAGGTGCTCCTACATCTGAGCACGAACGCGCACGAGGCAGCCTGAGCATGACGTCATCAGAGGCGCGTGAATAAGCCGAGGCAAACCGATTCGATGGTTTCACGTTGCATTCATCGATCGATCGGTTCGCCGCCGTACGAGAAAAAATTCAGTGTGTTGGAGATTTTTTCTAATGTTGGAGAATCGGTGTAGCTTGCTCGGACCGATCCGCAACTGTCTGAGCGCGTGAACGAGAAATCATTGGTGTGTTGGAGATTCATTCTAGTATTGGAGAATCGGTGTAGCTTGTGCGACCCGATCCAGGACAGTCGCGGATCGGCCACATATGCACACTGCCCGATCCGACAGTCTCGGATCGGCCCGAACAAGCTACACCGATTCTCCAATACTAGAATGAATCTCCAACACACCAATGATTTCTCGTTCACGCGCTCAGACAGTTGCGGATCGGTCCGAGCAAGCTACACCGATTCTCCAACATTAGAATAAATCTCCAACACACTGAATTTTTTCTCGTACGGCGGCGAACCGATCGATCGATGAATGCAACGTGAAACCATCGAATCGGTTTGCCTCGGCTTATTCACGCGCCTCTGATGACGTCATGCTCAGGCTGCCTCGTGCGCGTTCGTGCTCAGATGTAGGAGCACCTTTAGACGCTAAAAACGCGTATGACACTTGATTCGCACGAATCCGTAGAGAAATGGCCGAGATACGCCGTGTTACACTTGCGGACGATGAAATCTTGCTAGTTCTCGCGTTTTGCAAGCGCGACACACGACGCACCGCGTTTCGTTCGATTCGTTCAAGAACTCTCGTATCTCGGACATCCGCGAGTTTTTCGCGTCGAAAACGTGCTCCCCGTGCGTTTTAGACGCTAAAAACGCGTATGACACTTGATTCGCACGAATCCGTTGAGAAATGGCCGAGATACGCCGTGTTACACTTGCGGACGATGAAATCTTGCTAGTTCTCGCGTTTTGCAAGCGCGACACACGATGCACCGCGTTTCGTTCGATTCGTTCAAGAACTCTCGTTATCTCGGACATCCGCGAGTTTTTCGCGTCAAAAACGTGCTCCCGTGCGTTTTAGACGCTAAAAACGCGTATGACACTTGATTCGCACGAATCCGTTGAGAAATGGCCGAGATACGCCGTGTAACACTTGCGGACGATGAAAACTTGCTAGTTCTCGCGTTTTGCAAGCGCGACACACGATGCACCGCGTTTCGTTCGATTCGTTCAAGAACTCTCGTATCTCGGACATCCGCGAGTTTTTCGCGTCGAAAACGTGCTCCCCGTGCGTTTTAGACGCTAAAAACGCGTATGACACTTGATTCGCAGGAATCCGTTGAGAAATGGCCGAGATACGCCGTGTTACACTTGCGGACGATGAAATCTTGCTAGTTCTCGCGTTTTGCAAGCGCGACACACGATGCACCGCGTTTCGTTCGATTCGTTCAAGAACTCTCGTATCTCGGACATCCGCGAGTTTTTCGCGTCGAAAACGTGCTCCCCGTGCGTTTTAGACGCTAAAAACGCGTATGACACTTGATTCGCACGAATCCGTTGAGAAATGGCCGAGATACGCCGTGTTACATTTTCGGACGATGAAATCTTGCTAGTTCTCGCCTTTTGCAAGCGCGACACACGATGCACCGCGTTTCGTTCGATTCGTTCAAGAACTCTCGTATCTCAGACATCCGCGAGTTTTTCGCGTCGAAAACATGTTCCCCGTGCGTTTTAGACGCTAAAAACGCGTATGACACTTGATTCGCACGAATCCGTTGAGAAATGGCCGAGATACGCCGTGTTACACTTACGGACGATGAAATCTTGCTAGTTCTCGCGTTTTGCAAGCGCGACACACGATGCACCGCGTTTCGTTCGATTCGTTCAAGAACTCTCGTATCTCGGACATCCGCGAGTTTTTCGCGTCGAAAACGTGCTCCACGTGCGTTTTAGACGCTAAAAACGCGTATGACACTTGATTCGCACGAATCCGTTGAGAAATGGCCGAGATACGCCGTGTTACACTTGCGGACGATGAAATCTTGCTAGTTCTCGCGTTTTGCAAGCGCGACACACGATGCACCGCGTTTCGTTCGATTCGTTCAAGAACTCTCGTATCTCGGACATCCGCGAGTTTTTCGCGTCGAAAACGTGCTCCTCGTGCGTTTTAGACGCTAAAAACGCGTATGACACTTGATTCGCACGAATCCGTTGAGAAATGGCCGAGATACGCCGTGTTACACTTACGGACGATGAAATCTTGCTAGTTCTCGCGTTTTGCAAGCGCGACACACGATGCACCGCGTTTCGTTCGATTCGTTCAAGAACTCTCGTATCTCGGACATCCGCGAGTTTTTCGCGTCGAAAACGTGCTCCCCGTGCGTTTTATACGCTAAAAACGCGTATGACACTTGATTCGCACGAATCCGTTGAGAAATGGCTGAGATACGCCGTGTTACACTTGCGGACGATGAAATCTTGCTAGTTCTCGCGTTTTGCAAGCGCGACACACGATGCACCGCGTTTCGTTCGATTCGTTCAAGAACTCTCGTATCTCGGAAATCCGCGAGTTTTTCGCGTCGAAAACGTGCTCCCCGTGCGTTTTAGACGCTAAAAACGCGTATGACACTTGATTCGCACGAATCCGTTGAGAAATGGCCGAGATACGCCGTGTTACACTTGCGGACGATGAAATCTTGCTAGTTCTCGCGTTTTGCAAGCGCGACACACGATGCACCGCGTTTCGTTCGATTCGTTCAAGAACTCTCGTATTTCGGACATCCGCGAGTTTTTCGCGTCGAAAACGTGCTCCCCGTGCGTTTTAGACGCTAAAAACGCGTATGACACATGATTCGCACGAATCCGTTGAGAAATGGCCGAGATACGCCGTGTTACACTTGCGGACGATGAAATCTTGCTAGTTCTCGCGTTTTGCAAGCGCGACACACGATGCACCGCGTTTCGTTCGATTCGTTCAAGAACTCTCGTATCTCGGACATCCGCGAGTTTTTCGCGTCGAAAACGTGCTCCCCGTGCGTTTTAGACGCTAAAAACGCGTATGACACTTGATTCGCACGAATCCGTTGAGAAATGGCCGAGATACGCCGTGTTACACTTGCGGACGATGAAATCTTGCTAGTTCTCGCGTTTTGCAAGCGCGACACACGATGCACCGCGTTTCGTTCGATTCGTTCAAGAACTCTCGTATCTCGGACATCCGCGAGTTTTTCGCGTCGAAAACGTGCTCCCCGTGCGTTTTAGACGCTAAAAACGCGTATGACACTTGATTCGCACGAATCCGTTGAGAAATGGCCGAGATACGCCGTGTTACACTTGCGGACGATGAAATCTTGCTAGTTCTCGCGTTTTGCAAGCGCGACACACGATGCACCGCGTTTCGTTCGATTCGTTCAAGAACTCTCGTATCTCGGACATCCGCGAGTTTTTCGCGTCGAAAACGTGCTCCCCGTGCGTTTTAGACGCTAAAAACGCGTATGACACTTGATTCGCTCGAATCCGTTGAGAAATGGCCGAGATACGCCGTGTTACACTTGCGGACGATGAAATCTTGCTAGTTCTCGCGTTTTGCAAGCGCGACACACGATGCACCGCGTTTCGTTCGATTCGTTCAAGAACTCTCGTATCTCGGACATCCGCGAGTTTTTCGCGTCGAAAACGTGCTCCCCGTGCGTTTTAGACGCTAAAAACGCGTATGACACTTGATTCGCACGAATCCGTTGAGAAATGGCCGAGATACGCCGTGTTACACTTGCGGACGATGAAATCTTGCTAGTTCTCGCGTTTTGCAAGCGCGACACACGATGCACCGCGTTTCGTTCGATTCGTTCAAGAACTCTCGTATCTCGGACATCCGCGAGTTTTTCGCGTCGAAAACGTGCTCCCCGTGCGTTTTAGACGCTAAAAACGCGTATGACACTTGATTCGCACGAATCCGTTGAGAAATGGCCGAGATACGCCGTGTTACACTTGCGGACGATGAAATCTTGCTAGTTCTCGCGTTTTGCAAGCGCGACACACGATGCACCGCGTTTCGTTCGATTCGTTCAAGAACTCTCGTATCTCGGACATCCGCGAGTTTTTCGCGTCGAAAACGTGCTCCCCGTGCGTTTTAGACGCTAAAAACGCGTATGACACTTGATTCGCACGAATCCGTTGAGAAATGGCCGAGATACGCCGTGTTACACTTGCGGACGATGAAATCTTGCTAGTTCTCGCGTTTTGCAAGCGCGACACACGATGCACCGCGTTTCGTTCGATTCGTTCAAGAACTCTCGTATCTCGGACATCCGCGAGTTTTTCGCGTCGAAAACGTGCTCCCCGTGCGTTTTAGACGCTAAAAACGCGTATAACACTTGATTCGCACGAATCCGTTGAGAAATGGCCGAGATACGCCGTGTTACACTTGCGGACGATGAAATCTTGCTAGTTCTCGCGTTTTGCAAGCGCGACACACGATGCACCGCGTTTCGTTCGATTCGTTCAAGAACTCTCGTATCTCGGACATCCGCGAGTTTTTCGCGTCGAAAACGTGCTCCCCGTCCGTTTTAGACGCTAAAAACGCGTATGACACTTGATTCGCACGAATCCGTTGAGAAATGGCCGAGATACGCCGTGTTACACTTGCGGACGATGAAATCTTGCTAGTTCTCGCGTTTTGCAAGCGCGACACACGATGCACCGCGTTTCGTTCGATTCGTTCAAGAACTCTCGTATCTCGGACATCCGCGAGTTTTTCGCGTCGAAAACGTGCTCCCCGTGCGTTTTAGACGCTAAAAACGCGTATGACACTTGATTCGCACGAATCCGTTGAGAAATGGCCGAGATACGCCGTGTTACACTTGCGGACGATGAAATCTTGCTAGTTCTCGCGTTTTGCAAGTGCGACAAACGATGCACCGCGTTTCGTTCGATTCGTTCAAGAACTCTCGTATCTCGGACATCCGCGAGTTTTTCGCGTCGAAAACGTGCTCCCCGTGCGTTTTAGACGCTAAAAACGCGTATGACACTTGATTCGCACGAATCCGTTGAGAAATGGCCGAGATACGCCGTGTTACACTTGCGGACGATGAAATCTTGCTAGTTCTCGCGTTTTGCAAGCGCGACACACGATGCACCGCGTTTCGTTCGATTCGTTCAAGAACTCTCGTATCTCGGACATCCGCGAGTTTTTCGCGTCGAAAACGTGCTCCCCGTGCGTTTTAGACGCTAAAAACGCGTATGACACTTGATTCGCACGAATCCGTTGAGAAATGGCCGAGATACGCCGTGTTACACTTGCGGACGATGAAATCTTGCTAGTTCTCGCGTTTTGCAAGTGCGACAAACGATGCACCGCGTTTCGTTCGATTCGTTCAAGAACTCTCGTATCTCGGACATCCGCGAGTTTTTCGTGTCGAAAACGTGCTCCCCGTGCGTTTTAGACGCTAAAAACGCGTATGACACTTGATTCGCACGAATCCGTTGAGAAATGGCCGAGATACGCCGTGTTACACTTGCGGACGATGAAATCTTGATAGTTCTCGCGTTTTGCAAGCGCGACACACGATGCACCGCGTTTCGTTCGATTCGTTCAAGAACTCTCGTATCTCGGACATCCGCGAGTTTTTCGCGTCGAAAACGTGCTCCCCGTGCGTTTTAGACGCTAAAAACGCGTATGACACTTGATTCGCACGAATCCGTTGAGAAATGGCCGAGATACGCCGTGTTACACTTGCGGACGATGAAATCTTGCTAGTTCTCGCGTTTTGCAAGCGCGACACACGATGCACCGCGTTTCGTTCGATTCGTTCAAGAACTCTCGTATCTCGGACATCCGCGAGTTTTTCGCGTCGAAAACGTGCTCCCCGTGCGTTTTAGACGCTAAAAACGCGTATAACACTTGATTCGCACGAATCCGTTGAGAAATGGCCGAGATACGCCGTGTTACACTTGCGGACGATGAAATCTTGCTAGTTCTCGCGTTTTGCAAGCGCGACACACGATGCACCGCGTTTCGTTCGATTCGTTCAAGAACTCTCGTATCTCGGACATCCGCGAGTTTTTCGCGTCGAAAACGTGCTCCCCGTGCGTTTTAGACGCTAAAAACGCGTATGACACTTGATTCGCCCGAATCCGTTGAGAAATGGCCGAGATACGCCGTGTTACACTTGCGGACGATGAAATCTTGCTAGTTCTCGCGTTTTGCAAGCGCGACACACGATGCACCGCGTTTCGTTCGATTCGTTCAAGAACTCTCGTATCTCGGACATCCGCGAGTTTTTCGCGTCGAAAACGTGCTCCCCGTGCGTTTTAGACACTAAAAACGCGTATGACACTTGATTCGCACGAATCCGTTGAGAAATGGCCGAGATACGCCGTGTTACACTTGCGGACGATGAAATCTTGCTAGTTCTCGCGTTTTGCAAGCGCGACACACGATGCACCGCGTTTCGTTCGATTCGTTCAAGAACTCTCGTATCTCGGACATCCGCGAGTTTTTCGCGTCGAAAACGTGCTCCCCGTGCGTTTTAGACGCTAAAAACGCGTATGACACTTGATTCGCACGAATCCGTTGAGAAATGGCCGAGATACGCCGTGTTACACTTGCGGACGATGAAATCTTGCTAGTTCTCGCGTTTTGCAAGCGCGACACACGATGCACCGCGTTTCGTTCGATTCGTTCAAGAACTCTCGTATCTCGGACATCCGCGAGTTTTTCGCGTCGAAAACGTGCTCCCCGTGCGTTTTAGACGCTAAAAACGCGTATGACACTTGATTCGCACGAATCCGTTGAGAAATGGCCGAGATACGCCGTGTTACACTTGCGGACGATGAAATCTTGCTAGTTCTCGCGTTTTGCAAGCGCGACACACGATGCACCGCGTTTCGTTCGATTCGTTCAAGAACTCTCGTATCTCGGACATCCGCGAGTTTTTCGCGTCGAAAACGTGCTCCCCGTGCGTTTTAGACGCTAAAAACGCGTATGACACTTGATTCGCACGAATCCGTTGAGAAATGGCCGAGATACGCCGTGTTACACTTGCGGACGATGAAATCTTGCTAGTTCTCGCGTTTTGCATGCGCGACACACGATGCACCGCGTTTCGTTCGATTCGTTCAAGAACTCTCGTATCTCGGACATCCGCGAGTTTTTCGCGTCGAAAACGTGCTCCCGTGCGTTTTAGACGCTAAAAACGCGTATGACACTTGATTCGCACGAATCCGTTGAGAAATGGCCGAGATACGCCGTGTTACACTTGCGGACGATGAAATCTTGCTAGTTCTCGCATTTTGCAAGCGCGACACACGATGCACCGCGTTTCGTTCGATTCGTTCAAGAACTCTCGTATCTCGGACATCCGCGAGTTTTTCGCGTCGAAAACGTGCTCCCCGTGCGTTTTAGACGCTAAAAACGCGTATGACACTTGATTCGCACGAATCCGTTGAGAAATGGCCGAGATACGCCGTGTTACACTTGCGCACGATGAAATCTTGCTAGTTCTCGCGTTTTGCAAGCGCGACACACGATGCACCGCGTTTCGTTCGATTCGTTCAAGAACTCTCGTATCTCGGACATCCGCGAGTTTTTCGCGTCGAAAACGTGCTCCCCGTGCGTTTTAGACGCTAAAAACGCGTATGACACTTGATTCGCTCGAATCCGTTGAGAAATGGCCGAGATACGCCGTGTTACACTTGCGGACTATGAAATCTTGCTAGTTCTCGCGTTTTGCAAGCGCGACACACGATGCACCGCGTTTCGTTCGATTCGTTCAAGAACTCTCGTATCTCGGACATCCGCGAGTTTTTCGCGTCGAAAACGTGCTCCCCGTGCGTTTTAGACGCTAAAAACGCGTATGACACTTGATTCGCACGAATCCGTTGAGAAATGGCCGAGATACGCCGTGTTACACTTGCGGACGATGAAATCTTGCTAGTTCTCGCGTTTTGCAAGCGCGACACACGATGCACCGCGTTTCGTTCGATTCGTTCAAGAACTCTCGTATCTCGGACATCCGCGAGTTTTTCGCGTCGAAAACGTGCTCCCCGTGCGTTTTAGACGTTAAAAACGCGTATGACACTTGATTCGCACTAATCCGTTGAGAAATGGCCGAGATACGCCGTGTTACACTTGCGGACGATGAAATCTTGCTAGTTCTCGCGTTTTGCAAGCGCGACACACGATGCACCGCGTTTCGTTCGATTCGTTCAAGAACTCTCGTATCTCGGACATCCGCGAGTTTTTCGCGTCGAAAACGTTCTCCCCGTGCGTTTTAGACGCTAAAAACGCGTATGACACTTGATTCGCACGAATCCGTTGAGAAATGGCCGAGATACGCCGTGTTACACTTGCGGACGATGAAATCTTGCTAGTTCTCGCGTTTTGCAAGCGCGACACACGATGCACCGCGTTTCGTTCGATTCGTTCAAGAACTCTCGCATCTCGGACATCCGCGAGTTTTTCGCGTCGAAAACGTGCTCCCCGTGCGTTTTAGACACTAAAAACGCGTATGACACTTGATTCGCACGAATCCGTTGAGAAATGGCCGAGATACGCCGTGTTACACTTGCGGACGATGAAATCTTGCTAGTTCTCGCGTTTTGCAAGCGCGACACACGATGCACCGCGTTTCGTTCGATTCGTTCAAGAACTCTCGCATCTCGGACATCCGCGAGTTTTTCGCGTCGAAAACGTGCTCCCCGTGCGTTTTAGACACTAAAAACGCGTATGACACTTGATTCGCACGAATCCGTTGAGAAATGGCCGAGATACGCCGTGTTACACTTGCGGACGATGAAATCTTGCTAGTTCTCGCGTTTTGCAAGCGCGACACACGATGCCCGCGTTTCGTTCGATTCGTTCAAGAACTCTCGTATCTCGGACATCCGCGAGTTTTTCGCGTCGAAAACGTGCTCCCCGGTGCGTTTTAGACACTAAAAACGCGTATGACACTTGATTCGCACGAATCCGTTGAGAAATGGCCGAGATACGCCGTGTTACACTTGCGGACGATGAAATCTTGCTAGTTCTCGCGTTTTGCAAGCGCGGACACACGATGCACCGCGTTTCGTTCGATTCGTTCAAGAACTCTCGTATCTCGGACATCCGCGAGTTTTCGCGTCGAAAACGTGCTCCCCGTGCGTTTTAGACGCTAAAAACGCGTATGACACTTGATTCGCACGAATCCGTTGAGAAATGGCCGAGATACGCCGTGTTACACTTGCGGACGATGAAATCTTGCTAGTTCTCGCGTTTTGCAAGCGCGACACACGATGCACCGCGTTTCGTTCGATTCGTTCAAGAACTCTCGTATCTCGGACATCCGCGAGTTTTCGCGTCGAAAACGTGCTCCCCGTGCGTTTTAGACGCTAAAAACGCGTATGACACTTGATTCGCACGAATCCGTTGAGAAATGGCCGAGATACGCCGTGTTACACTTGCGGACGATGAAATCTTGCTAGTTCTCGCGTTTTGCAAGCGCGACACACGATGCACCGCGTTTCGTTCGATTCGTTCAAGAACTCTCGTATCTCGGACATCCGCGAGTTTTTCGCGTCGAAAACGTGCTCCCCGTGCGTTTTAGACGCTAAAAACGCGTATGACACTTGATTCGCACGAGTCCGTTGAGAAATGGCCGAGATACGCCGTGTTACACTTGCGGACGATGAAATCTTGCTAGTTCTCGCGTTTTGCAAGCGCGACACACGATGCACCGCGTTTCGTTCGATTCGTTCAAGAACTCTCGTATCTCGGACATCCGCGAGTTTTTCGCGTCGAAAACGTGCTCCCCGTGCGTTTTAGACGCTAAAAACGCGTATGACACTTGATTCGCACGAATCCGTTGAGAAATGGCCGAGATACGCCGTGTTACACTTGCGGACGATGAAATCTTGCTAGTTCTCGCGTTTTGCAAGCGCGACACACGATGCACCGCGTTTCGTTCGATTCGTTCAAGAACTCTCGTATCTCGGACATCCGCGAGTTTTTCGCGTCGAAAACGTGCTCCCCGTGCGTTTTAGACGCTAAAAACGCGTATGACACTTGATTCGCACGAATCCGTTGAGAAATGGCCGAGATACGCCGTGTTACACTTGCGGACGATGAAATCTTGCTAGTTCTCGCGTTTTGCAAGCGCGACACACGATGCACCGCGTTTCGTTCGATTCGTTCAAGAACTCTCGTATCTCGGACATCCGCGAGTTTTTCGCGTCGAAAACGTGCTCCCCGTGCGTTTTAGACGCTAAAAACGCGTATGACACTTGATTCGCACGAATCCGTTGAGAAATGGCCGAGATACGCCGTGTTACACTTGCGGACGATGAAATCTTGCTAGTTCTCGCGTTTTGCAAGCGCGACACACGATGCACCGCGTTTCGTTCGATTCGTTCAAGAACTCTCGTATCTCGGACATCCGCGAGTTTTTCGCGTCGAAAACGTGCTCCCCGTGCGTTTTAGACGCTAAAAACGCGTATGACACTTGATTCGCACGAATCCGTTGAGAAATGGCCGAGATACGCCGTGTTACACTTGCGGACGATGAAATCTTGCTAGTTCTCGCGTTTTGCAAGCGCGACACACGATGCACCGCGTTTCGTTCGATTCGTTCAAGAACTCTCGTATCTCGGACATCCGCGAGTTTTTCGCGTCGAAAACGTGCTCCCCGTGCGTTTTAGACGCTAAAAACGCGTATGACACTTGATTCGCACGAATCCGTTGAGAAATGGCCGAGATACGCCGTGTTACACTTGCGGACGATGAAATCTTGCTAGTTCTCGCGTTTTGCAAGCGCGACACACGATGCACCGCGTTTCGTTCGATTCGTTCAAGAACTCTCGTATCTCGGACATCCGCGAGTTTTTCGCGTCGAAAACGTGCTCCCCGTGCGTTTTAGACGCTAAAAACGCGTATGACACTTGATTCGCACGAATCCGTTGAGAAATGGCCGAGATACGCCGTGTTACACTTGCGGACGATGAAATCTTGCTAGTTCTCGCGTTTTGCAAGCGCGACACACGATGCACCGCGTTTCGTTCGATTCGTTCAAGAACTCTCGTATCTCGGACATCCGCGAGTTTTTCGCGTCGAAAACGTGCTCCCCGTGCGTTTTAGACGCTAAAAACGCGTATGACACTTGATTCGCACGAATCCGTTGAGAAATGGCCGAGATACGCCGTGTTACACTTGCGGACGATGAAATCTTGCTAGTTCTCGCGTTTTGCAAGCGCGACACACGATGCACCGCGTTTCGTTCGATTCGTTCAAGAACTCTCGTATCTCGGACATCCGCGAGTTTTTCGCGTCGAAAACGTGCTCCCCGTGCGTTTTAGACGCTAAAAACGCGTATGACACTTGATTCGCACGAATCCGTTGAGAAATGGCCGAGATACGCCGTGTTACACTTGCGGACGATGAAATCTTGCTAGTTCTCGCGTTTTGCAAGCGCGACACACGATGCACCGCGTTTCGTTCGATTCGTTCAAGAACTCTCGTATCTCGGACATCCGCGAGTTTTTCGCGTCGAAAACGTGCTCCCCGTGCGTTTTAGACGCTAAAAACGCGTATGACACTTGATTCGCACGAATCCGTTGAGAAATGGCCGAGATACGCCGTGTTACACTTGCGGACGATGAAATCTTGCTAGTTCTCGCGTTTTGCAAGCGCGACACACGATGCACCGCGTTTCGTTCGATTCGTTCAAGAACTCTCGTATCTCGGACATCCGCGAGTTTTTCGCGTCGAAAACGTGCTCCCCGTGCGTTTTAGACGCTAAAAACGCGTATGACACTTGATTCGCACGAATCCGTTGAGAAATGGCCGAGATACGCCGTGTTACACTTGCGGACGATGAAATCTTGCTAGTTCTCGCGTTTTGCAAGCGCGACACACGATGCACCGCGTTTCGTTCGATTCGTTCAAGAACTCTCGTATCTCGGACATCCGCGAGTTTTTCGCGTCGAAAACGTGCTCCCCGTGCGTTTTAGACGCTAAAAACGCGTATGACACTTGATTCGCACGAATCCGTTGAGAAATGGCCGAGATACGCCGTGTTACACTTGCGGACGATGAAATCTTGCTAGTTCTCGCGTTTTGCAAGCGCGACACACGATGCACCGCGTTTCGTTCGATTCGTTCAAGAACTCTCGTATCTCGGACATCCGCGAGTTTTTCGCGTCGAAAACGTGCTCCCCGTGCGTTTTAGACGCTAAAAACGCGTATGACACTTGATTCGCACGAATCCGTTGAGAAATGGCCGAGATACGCCGTGTTACACTTGCGGACGATGAAATCTTGCTAGTTCTCGCGTTTTGCAAGCGCGACACACGATGCACCGCGTTTCGTTCGATTCGTTCAAGAACTCTCGTATCTCGGACATCCGCGAGTTTTTCGCGTCGAAAACGTGCTCCCCGTGCGTTTTAGACGCTAAAAACGCGTATGACACTTGATTCGCACGAATCCGTTGAGAAATGGCCGAGATACGCCGTGTTACACTTGCGGACGATGAAATCTTGCTAGTTCTCGCGTTTTGCAAGCGCGACACACGATGCACCGCGTTTCGTTCGATTCGTTCAAGAACTCTCGTATCTCGGACATCCGCGAGTTTTTCGCGTCGAAAACGTGCTCCCCGTGCGTTTTAGACGCTAAAAACGCGTATGACACTTGATTCGCACGAATCCGTTGAGAAATGGCCGAGATACGCCGTGTTACACTTGCGGACGATGAAATCTTGCTAGTTCTCGCGTTTTGCAAGCGCGACACACGATGCACCGCGTTTCGTTCGATTCGTTCAAGAACTCTCGTATCTCGGACATCCGCGAGTTTTTCGCGTCGAAAACGTGCTCCCCGTGCGTTTTAGACGCTAAAAACGCGTATGACACTTGATTCGCACGAATCCGTTGAGAAATGGCCGAGATACGCCGTGTTACACTTGCGGACGATGAAATCTTGCTAGTTCTCGCGTTTTGCAAGCGCGACACACGATGCACCGCGTTTCGTTCGATTCGTTCAAGAACTCTCGTATCTCGGACATCCGCGAGTTTTTCGCGTCGAAAACGTGCTCCCCGTGCGTTTTAGACGCTAAAAACGCGTATGACACTTGATTCGCACGAATCCGTTGAGAAATGGCCGAGATACGCCGTGTTACACTTGCGGACGATGAAATCTTGCTAGTTCTCGCGTTTTGCAAGCGCGACACACGATGCACCGCGTTTCGTTCGATTCGTTCAAGAACTCTCGTATCTCGGACATCCGCGAGTTTTTCGCGTCGAAAACGTGCTCCCCGTGCGTTTTAGACGCTAAAAACGCGTATGACACTTGATTCGCACGAATCCGTTGAGAAATGGCCGAGATACGCCGTGTTACACTTGCGGACGATGAAATCTTGCTAGTTCTCGCGTTTTGCAAGCGCGACACACGATGCACCGCGTTTCGTTCGATTCGTTCAAGAACTCTCGTATCTCGGACATCCGCGAGTTTTTCGCGTCGAAAACGTGCTCCCCGTGCGTTTTAGACGCTAAAAACGCGTATGACACTTGATTCGCACGAATCCGTTGAGAAATGGCCGAGATACGCCGTGTTACACTTGCGGACGATGAAATCTTGCTAGTTCTCGCGTTTTGCAAGCGCGACACACGATGCACCGCGTTTCGTTCGATTCGTTCAAGAACTCTCGTATCTCGGACATCCGCGAGTTTTTCGCGTCGAAAACGTGCTCCCCGTGCGTTTTAGACGCTAAAAACGCGTATGACACTTGATTCGCACGAATCCGTTGAGAAATGGCCGAGATACGCCGTGTTACACTTGCGGACGATGAAATCTTGCTAGTTCTCGCGTTTTGCAAGCGCGACACACGATGCACCGCGTTTCGTTCGATTCGTTCAAGAACTCTCGTATCTCGGACATCCGCGAGTTTTTCGCGTCGAAAACGTGCTCCCCGTGCGTTTTAGACGCTAAAAACGCGTATGACACTTGATTCGCACGAATCCGTTGAGAAATGGCCGAGATACGCCGTGTTACACTTGCGGACGATGAAATCTTGCTAGTTCTCGCGTTTTGCAAGCGCGACACACGATGCACCGCGTTTCGTTCGATTCGTTCAAGAACTCTCGTATCTCGGACATCCGCGAGTTTTTCGCGTCGAAAACGTGCTCCCCGTGCGTTTTAGACGCTAAAAACGCGTATGACACTTGATTCGCACGAATCCGTTGAGAAATGGCCGAGATACGCCGTGTTACACTTGCGGACGATGAAATCTTGCTAGTTCTCGCGTTTTGCAAGCGCGACACACGATGCACCGCGTTTCGTTCGATTCGTTCAAGAACTCTCGTATCTCGGACATCCGCGAGTTTTTCGCGTCGAAAACGTGCTCCCCGTGCGTTTTAGACGCTAAAAACGCGTATGACACTTGATTCGCACGAATCCGTTGAGAAATGGCCGAGATACGCCGTGTTACACTTGCGGACGATGAAATCTTGCTAGTTCTCGCGTTTTGCAAGCGCGACACACGATGCACCGCGTTTCGTTCGATTCGTTCAAGAACTCTCGTATCTCGGACATCCGCGAGTTTTTCGCGTCGAAAACGTGCTCCCCGTGCGTTTTAGACGCTAAAAACGCGTATGACACTTGATTCGCACGAATCCGTTGAGAAATGGCCGAGATACGCCGTGTTACACTTGCGGACGATGAAATCTTGCTAGTTCTCGCGTTTTGCAAGCGCGACACACGATGCACCGCGTTTCGTTCGATTCGTTCAAGAACTCTCGTATCTCGGACATCCGCGAGTTTTTCGCGTCGAAAACGTGCTCCCCGTGCGTTTTAGACGCTAAAAACGCGTATGACACTTGATTCGCACGAATCCGTTGAGAAATGGCCGAGATACGCCGTGTTACACTTGCGGACGATGAAATCTTGCTAGTTCTCGCGTTTTGCAAGCGCGACACACGATGCACCGCGTTTCGTTCGATTCGTTCAAGAACTCTCGTATCTCGGACATCCGCGAGTTTTTCGCGTCGAAAACGTTCTCCCCGTGCGTTTTAGACGCTAAAAACGCGTATGACACTTGATTCGCACGAATCCGTTGAGAAATGGCCGAGATACGCCGTGTTACACTTGCGGACGATGAAATCTTGCTAGTTCTCGCGTTTTGCAAGCGCGACACACGATGCACCGCGTTTCGTTCGATTCGTTCAAGAACTCTCGTATCTCGGACATCCGCGAGTTTTTCGCGTCGAAAACGTGCTCCCCGTGCGTTTTAGACGCTAAAAACGCGTATGACACTTGATTCGCACGAATCCGTTGAGAAATGGCCGAGATACGCCGTGTTACACTTGCGGACGATGAAATCTTGCTAGTTCTCGCGTTTTGCAAGCGCGACACACGATGCACCGCGTTTCGTTCGATTCGTTCAAGAACTCTCGTATCTCGGACATCCGCGAGTTTTTCGCGTCGAAAACGTGCTCCCCGTGCGTTTTAGACGCTAAAAACGCGTATGACACTTGATTCGCACGAATCCGTTGAGAAATGGCCGAGATACGCCGTGTTACACTTGCGGACGATGAAATCTTGCTAGTTCTCGCGTTTTGCAAGCGCGACACACGATGCACCGCGTTTCGTTCGATTCGTTCAAGAACTCTCGTATCTCGGACATCCGCGAGTTTTTCGCGTCGAAAACGTGCTCCCCGTGCGTTTTAGACGCTAAAAACGCGTATGACACTTGATTCGCACGAATCCGTTGAGAAATGGCCGAGATACGCCGTGTTACACTTGCGGACGATGAAATCTTGCTAGTTCTCGCGTTTTGCAAGCGCGACACACGATGCACCGCGTTTCGTTCGATTCGTTCAAGAACTCTCGTATCTCGGACATCCGCGAGTTTTTCGCGTCGAAAACGTGCTCCCCGTGCGTTTTAGACGCTAAAAACGCGTATGACACTTGATTCGCACGAATCCGTTGAGAAATGGCCGAGATACGCCGTGTTACACTTGCGGACGATGAAATCTTGCTAGTTCTCGCGTTTTGCAAGCGCGACACACGATGCACCGCGTTTCGTTCGATTCGTTCAAGAACTCTCGTATCTCGGACATCCGCGAGTTTTTCGCGTCGAAAACGTGCTCCCCGTGCGTTTTAGACGCTAAAAACGCGTATGACACTTGATTCGCACGAATCCGTTGAGAAATGGCCGAGATACGCCGTGTTACACTTGCGGACGATGAAATCTTGCTAGTTCTCGCGTTTTGCAAGCGCGACACACGATGCACCGCGTTTCGTTCGATTCGTTCAAGAACTCTCGTATCTCGGACATCCGCGAGTTTTTCGCGTCGAAAACGTGCTCCCCGTGCGTTTTAGACGCTAAAAACGCGTATGACACTTGATTCGCACGAATCCGTTGAGAAATGGCCGAGATACGCCGTGTTACACTTGCGGACGATGAAATCTTGCTAGTTCTCGCGTTTTGCAAGCGCGACACACGATGCACCGCGTTTCGTTCGATTCGTTCAAGAACTCTCGTATCTCGGACATCCGCGAGTTTTTCGCGTCGAAAACGTGCTCCCCGTGCGTTTTAGACGCTAAAAACGCGTATGACACTTGATTCGCACGAATCCGTTGAGAAATGGCCGAGATACGCCGTGTTACACTTGCGGACGATGAAATCTTGCTAGTTCTCGCGTTTTGCAAGCGCGACACACGATGCACCGCGTTTCGTTCGATTCGTTCAAGAACTCTCGTATCTCGGACATCCGCGAGTTTTTCGCGTCGAAAACGTGCTCCCCGTGCGTTTTAGACGCTAAAAACGCGTATGACACTTGATTCGCACGAATCCGTTGAGAAATGGCCGAGATACGCCGTGTTACACTTGCGGACGATGAAATCTTGCTAGTTCTCGCGTTTTGCAAGCGCGACACACGATGCACCGCGTTTCGTTCGATTCGTTCAAGAACTCTCGTATCTCGGACATCCGCGAGTTTTTCGCGTCGAAAACGTGCTCCCCGTGCGTTTTAGACGCTAAAAACGCGTATGACACTTGATTCGCACGAATCCGTTGAGAAATGGCCGAGATACGCCGTGTTACACTTGCGGACGATGAAATCTTGCTAGTTCTCGCGTTTTGCAAGCGCGACACACGATGCACCGCGTTTCGTTCGATTCGTTCAAGAACTCTCGTATCTCGGACATCCGCGAGTTTTTCGCGTCGAAAACGTGCTCCCCGTGCGTTTTAGACGCTAAAAACGCGTATGACACTTGATTCGCACGAATCCGTTGAGAAATGGCCGAGATACGCCGTGTTACACTTGCGGACGATGAAATCTTGCTAGTTCTCGCGTTTTGCAAGCGCGACACACGATGCACCGCGTTTCGTTCGATTCGTTCAAGAACTCTCGTATCTCGGACATCCGCGAGTTTTTCGCGTCGAAAACGTGCTCCCCGTGCGTTTTAGACGCTAAAAACGCGTATGACACTTGATTCGCACGAATCCGTTGAGAAATGGCCGAGATACGCCGTGTTACACTTGCGGACGATGAAATCTTGCTAGTTCTCGCGTTTTGCAAGCGCGACACACGATGCACCGCGTTTCGTTCGATTCGTTCAAGAACTCTCGTATCTCGGACATCCGCGAGTTTTTCGCGTCGAAAACGTGCTCCCCGTGCGTTTTAGACGCTAAAAACGCGTATGACACTTGATTCGCACGAATCCGTTGAGAAATGGCCGAGATACGCCGTGTTACACTTGCGGACGATGAAATCTTGCTAGTTCTCGCGTTTTGCAAGCGCGACACACGATGCACCGCGTTTCGTTCGATTCGTTCAAGAACTCTCGTATCTCGGACATCCGCGAGTTTTTCGCGTCGAAAACGTGCTCCCCGTGCGTTTTAGACGCTAAAAACGCGTATGACACTTGATTCGCACGAATCCGTTGAGAAATGGCCGAGATACGCCGTGTTACACTTGCGGACGATGAAATCTTGCTAGTTCTCGCGTTTTGCAAGCGCGACACACGATGCACCGCGTTTCGTTCGATTCGTTCAAGAACTCTCGTATCTCGGACATCCGCGAGTTTTTCGCGTCGAAAACGTGCTCCCCGTGCGTTTTAGACGCTAAAAACGCGTATGACACTTGATTCGCACGAATCCGTTGAGAAATGGCCGAGATACGCCGTGTTACACTTGCGGACGATGAAATCTTGCTAGTTCTCGCGTTTTGCAAGCGCGACACACGATGCACCGCGTTTCGTTCGATTCGTTCAAGAACTCTCGTATCTCGGACATCCGCGAGTTTTTCGCGTCGAAAACGTGCTCCCCGTGCGTTTTAGACGCTAAAAACGCGTATGACACTTGATTCGCACGAATCCGTTGAGAAATGGCCGAGATACGCCGTGTTACACTTGCGGACGATGAAATCTTGCTAGTTCTCGCGTTTTGCAAGCGCGACACACGATGCACCGCGTTTCGTTCGATTCGTTCAAGAACTCTCGTATCTCGGACATCCGCGAGTTTTTCGCGTCGAAAACGTGCTCCCCGTGCGTTTTAGACGCTAAAAACGCGTATGACACTTGATTCGCACGAATCCGTTGAGAAATGGCCGAGATACGCCGTGTTACACTTGCGGACGATGAAATCTTGCTAGTTCTCGCGTTTTGCAAGCGCGACACACGATGCACCGCGTTTCGTTCGATTCGTTCAAGAACTCTCGTATCTCGGACATCCGCGAGTTTTTCGCGTCGAAAACGTGCTCCCCGTGCGTTTTAGACGCTAAAAACGCGTATGACACTTGATTCGCACGAATCCGTTGAGAAATGGCCGAGATACGCCGTGTTACACTTGCGGACGATGAAATCTTGCTAGTTCTCGCGTTTTGCAAGCGCGACACACGATGCACCGCGTTTCGTTCGATTCGTTCAAGAACTCTCGTATCTCGGACATCCGCGAGTTTTTCGCGTCGAAAACGTGCTCCCCGTGCGTTTTAGACGCTAAAAACGCGTATGACACTTGATTCGCACGAATCCGTTGAGAAATGGCCGAGATACGCCGTGTTACACTTGCGGACGATGAAATCTTGCTAGTTCTCGCGTTTTGCAAGCGCGACACACGATGCACCGCGTTTCGTTCGATTCGTTCAAGAACTCTCGTATCTCGGACATCCGCGAGTTTTTCGCGTCGAAAACGTGCTCCCCGTGCGTTTTAGACGCTAAAAACGCGTATGACACTTGATTCGCACGAATCCGTTGAGAAATGGCCGAGATACGCCGTGTTACACTTGCGGACGATGAAATCTTGCTAGTTCTCGCGTTTTGCAAGCGCGACACACGATGCACCGCGTTTCGTTCGATTCGTTCAAGAACTCTCGTATCTCGGACATCCGCGAGTTTTTCGCGTCGAAAACGTGCTCCCCGTGCGTTTTAGACGCTAAAAACGCGTATGACACTTGATTCGCACGAATCCGTTGAGAAATGGCCGAGATACGCCGTGTTACACTTGCGGACGATGAAATCTTGCTAGTTCTCGCGTTTTGCAAGCGCGACACACGATGCACCGCGTTTCGTTCGATTCGTTCAAGAACTCTCGTATCTCGGACATCCGCGAGTTTTTCGCGTCGAAAACGTGCTCCCCGTGCGTTTTAGACGCTAAAAACGCGTATGACACTTGATTCGCACGAATCCGTTGAGAAATGGCCGAGATACGCCGTGTTACACTTGCGGACGATGAAATCTTGCTAGTTCTCGCGTTTTGCAAGCGCGACACACGATGCACCGCGTTTCGTTCGATTCGTTCAAGAACTCTCGTATCTCGGACATCCGCGAGTTTTTCGCGTCGAAAACGTGCTCCCCGTGCGTTTTAGACGCTAAAAACGCGTATGACACTTGATTCGCACGAATCCGTTGAGAAATGGCCGAGATACGCCGTGTTACACTTGCGGACGATGAAATCTTGCTAGTTCTCGCGTTTTGCAAGCGCGACACACGATGCACCGCGTTTCGTTCGATTCGTTCAAGAACTCTCGTATCTCGGACATCCGCGAGTTTTTCGCGTCGAAAACGTGCTCCCCGTGCGTTTTAGACGCTAAAAACGCGTATGACACTTGATTCGCACGAATCCGTTGAGAAATGGCCGAGATACGCCGTGTTACACTTGCGGACGATGAAATCTTGCTAGTTCTCGCGTTTTGCAAGCGCGACACACGATGCACCGCGTTTCGTTCGATTCGTTCAAGAACTCTCGTATCTCGGACATCCGCGAGTTTTTCGCGTCGAAAACGTGCTCCCCGTGCGTTTTAGACGCTAAAAACGCGTATGACACTTGATTCGCACGAATCCGTTGAGAAATGGCCGAGATACGCCGTGTTACACTTGCGGACGATGAAATCTTGCTAGTTCTCGCGTTTTGCAAGCGCGACACACGATGCACCGCGTTTCGTTCGATTCGTTCAAGAACTCTCGTATCTCGGACATCCGCGAGTTTTTCGCGTCGAAAACGTGCTCCCCGTGCGTTTTAGACGCTAAAAACGCGTATGACACTTGATTCGCACGAATCCGTTGAGAAATGGCCGAGATACGCCGTGTTACACTTGCGGACGATGAAATCTTGCTAGTTCTCGCGTTTTGCAAGCGCGACACACGATGCACCGCGTTTCGTTCGATTCGTTCAAGAACTCTCGTATCTCGGACATCCGCGAGTTTTTCGCGTCGAAAACGTGCTCCCCGTGCGTTTTAGACGCTAAAAACGCGTATGACACTTGATTCGCACGAATCCGTTGAGAAATGGCCGAGATACGCCGTGTTACACTTGCGGACGATGAAATCTTGCTAGTTCTCGCGTTTTGCAAGCGCGACACACGATGCACCGCGTTTCGTTCGATTCGTTCAAGAACTCTCGTATCTCGGACATCCGCGAGTTTTTCGCGTCGAAAACGTGCTCCCCGTGCGTTTTAGACGCTAAAAACGCGTATGACACTTGATTCGCACGAATCCGTTGAGAAATGGCCGAGATACGCCGTGTTACACTTGCGGACGATGAAATCTTGCTAGTTCTCGCGTTTTGCAAGCGCGACACACGCTGCACCGCGTTTCGTTCGATTCGTTCAAGAACTCTCGTATCTCGGACATCCGCGAGTTTTTCGCGTCGAAAACGTGCTCCCCGTGCGTTTTAGACGCTAAAAACGCGTATGACACTTGATTCGCACGAATCCGTTGAGAAATGGCCGAGATACGCCGTGTTACACTTGCGGACGATGAAATCTTGCTAGTTCTCGCGTTTTGCAAGCGCGACACACGATGCACCGCGTTTCGTTCGATTCGTTCAAGAACTCTCGTATCTCGGACATCCGCGAGTTTTTCGCGTCGAAAACGTGCTCCCCGTGCGTTTTAGACGCTAAAAACGCGTATGACACTTGATTCGCACGAATCCGTTGAGAAATGGCCGAGATACGCCGTGTTACACTTGCGGACGATGAAATCTTGCTAGTTCTCGCGTTTTGCAAGCGCGACACACGATGCACCGCGTTTCGTTCGATTCGTTCAAGAACTCTCGTATCTCGGACATCCGCGAGTTTTTCGCGTCGAAAACGTGCTCCCCGTGCGTTTTAGACGCTAAAAACGCGTATGACACTTGATTCGCACGAATCCGTTGAGAAATGGCCGAGATACGCCGTGTTACACTTGCGGACGATGAAATCTTGCTAGTTCTCGCGTTTTGCAAGCGCGACACACGATGCACCGCGTTTCGTTCGATTCGTTCAAGAACTCTCGTATCTCGGACATCCGCGAGTTTTTCGCGTCGAAAACGTGCTCCCCGTGCGTTTTAGACGCTAAAAACGCGTATGACACTTGATTCGCACGAATCCGTTGAGAAATGGCCGAGATACGCCGTGTTACACTTGCGGACGATGAAATCTTGCTAGTTCTCGCGTTTTGCAAGCGCGACACACGATGCACCGCGTTTCGTTCGATTCGTTCAAGAACTCTCGTATCTCGGACATCCGCGAGTTTTTCGCGTCGAAAACGTGCTCCCCGTGCGTTTTAGACGCTAAAAACGCGTATGACACTTGATTCGCACGAATCCGTTGAGAAATGGCCGAGATACGCCGTGTTACACTTGCGGACGATGAAATCTTGCTAGTTCTCGCGTTTTGCAAGCGCGACACACGATGCACCGCGTTTCGTTCGATTCGTTCAAGAACTCTCGTATCTCGGACATCCGCGAGTTTTTCGCGTCGAAAACGTGCTCCCCGTGCGTTTTAGACGCTAAAAACGCGTATGACACTTGATTCGCACGAATCCGTTGAGAAATGGCCGAGATACGCCGTGTTACACTTGCGGACGATGAAATCTTGCTAGTTCTCGCGTTTTGCAAGCGCGACACACGATGCACCGCGTTTCGTTCGATTCGTTCAAGAACTCTCGTATCTCGGACATCCGCGAGTTTTTCGCGTCGAAAACGTGCTCCCCGTGCGTTTTAGACGCTAAAAACGCGTATGACACTTGATTCGCACGAATCCGTTGAGAAATGGCCGAGATACGCCGTGTTACACTTGCGGACGATGAAATCTTGCTAGTTCTCGCGTTTTGCAAGCGCGACACACGATGCACCGCGTTTCGTTCGATTCGTTCAAGAACTCTCGTATCTCGGACATCCGCGAGTTTTTCGCGTCGAAAACGTGCTCCCCGTGCGTTTTAGACGCTAAAAACGCGTATGACACTTGATTCGCACGAATCCGTTGAGAAATGGCCGAGATACGCCGTGTTACACTTGCGGACGATGAAATCTTGCTAGTTCTCGCGTTTTGCAAGCGCGACACACGATGCACCGCGTTTCGTTCGATTCGTTCAAGAACTCTCGTATCTCGGACATCCGCGAGTTTTTCGCGTCGAAAACGTGCTCCCCGTGCGTTTTAGACGCTAAAAACGCGTATGACACTTGATTCGCACGAATCCGTTGAGAAATGGCCGAGATACGCCGTGTTACACTTGCGGACGATGAAATCTTGCTAGTTCTCGCGTTTTGCAAGCGCGACACACGATGCACCGCGTTTCGTTCGATTCGTTCAAGAACTCTCGTATCTCGGACATCCGCGAGTTTTTCGCGTCGAAAACGTGCTCCCCGTGCGTTTTAGACGCTAAAAACGCGTATGACACTTGATTCGCACGAATCCGTTGAGAAATGGCCGAGATACGCCGTGTTACACTTGCGGACGATGAAATCTTGCTAGTTCTCGCGTTTTGCAAGCGCGACACACGATGCACCGCGTTTCGTTCGATTCGTTCAAGAACTCTCGTATCTCGGACATCCGCGAGTTTTTCGCGTCGAAAACGTGCTCCCCGTGCGTTTTAGACGCTAAAAACGCGTATGACACTTGATTCGCACGAATCCGTTGAGAAATGGCCGAGATACGCCGTGTTACACTTGCGGACGATGAAATCTTGCTAGTTCTCGCGTTTTGCAAGCGCGACACACGATGCACCGCGTTTCGTTCGATTCGTTCAAGAACTCTCGTATCTCGGACATCCGCGAGTTTTTCGCGTCGAAAACGTGCTCCCCGTGCGTTTTAGACGCTAAAAACGCGTATGACACTTGATTCGCACGAATCCGTTGAGAAATGGCCGAGATACGCCGTGTTACACTTGCGGACGATGAAATCTTGCTAGTTCTCGCGTTTTGCAAGCGCGACACACGATGCACCGCGTTTCGTTCGATTCGTTCAAGAACTCTCGTATCTCGGACATCCGCGAGTTTTTCGCGTCGAAAACGTGCTCCCCGTGCGTTTTAGACGCTAAAAACGCGTATGACACTTGATTCGCACGAATCCGTTGAGAAATGGCCGAGATACGCCGTGTTACACTTGCGGACGATGAAATCTTGCTAGTTCTCGCGTTTTGCAAGCGCGACACACGATGCACCGCGTTTCGTTCGATTCGTTCAAGAACTCTCGTATCTCGGACATCCGCGAGTTTTTCGCGTCGAAAACGTGCTCCCCGTGCGTTTTAGACGCTAAAAACGCGTATGACACTTGATTCGCACGAATCCGTTGAGAAATGGCCGAGATACGCCGTGTTACACTTGCGGACGATGAAATCTTGCTAGTTCTCGCGTTTTGCAAGCGCGACACACGATGCACCGCGTTTCGTTCGATTCGTTCAAGAACTCTCGTATCTGGGACATCCGCGAGTTTTTCGCGTCGAAAACGTGCTCCCCGTGCGTTTTAGACGCTAAAAACGCGTATGACACTTGATTCGCACGAATCCGTTGAGAAATGGCCGAGATACGCCGTGTTACACTTGCGGACGATGAAATCTTGCTAGTTCTCGCGTTTTGCAAGCGCGACACACGATGCACCGCGTTTCGTTCGATTCGTTCAAGAACTCTCGTATCTCGGACATCCGCGAGTTTTTCGCGTCGAAAACGTGCTCCCCGTGCGTTTTAGACGCTAAAAACGCGTATGACACTTGATTCGCACGAATCCGTTGAGAAATGGCCGAGATACGCCGTGTTACACTTGCGGACGATGAAATTGTTACGGCCCGGCGTTATATTTTCAAATTTTTATACCCTTGTATGAGGCTTGCGTAAGCATTGAGAAATCTAGCCCATATGAGTGGACCGTTTTTGGTAGTAGTATTAATAGTTTTTCGTCGTAATGTTAATAGTTTTCTCTCTCCGGGCCGTAGCAGACCGACGAACCTTGGGATCACCAGCGCCCGGGTGCGCACGTGTGTGTGTGCGTGTATGTGACAGAGACACATTAGGTTAAGTGAGCGAAGGACTCGTTAGTTTATAAGAGACCCGCGAATAGGTAAACTACAGTTCTGTTCACATTTTAAGTTCCTTTTCTTTGATTTATAGTTACCAACGACAAATGTTTATTTTTAGTTAGTTACAAACACACTCCTAGCACTGATTGCTCCTCGTAATGGTCAAACGGCAATTTCGCTTAATTCCGATTAAAGGAAACATTCATTATTCTTTTCGTAATTCATATTCTAAGTTCCTTTTCTTTTGATTCATTATTAATCGCCCGAGTAGCGAGTTGCGCATGAACACCTAATGCCGGGATGATAACCGCTGCGTAGCAATATTCGGCAATAACAAAACTGCGAGCCGCTGACCCAACCGTGAAGGGAGGGGATGCGGAAGACGTCCTTCTCGCGCGCAGCTACCGGCTCGCGACGCAAACCTCGTGGCAGTTGGCTGTAAAATCGCGAGGTGCGTGGACTCCTGCCCGGGGGTTATTATAATTTATCTTTGAACTTAATCGTGCATATTCTTGCAGTATCACGAAGGACTCAGTACTCCCCGTTAAAGATTAGTGTTTAGTTGAGCAAGGGACTCATTTGTGTTACAAAATTAATCGAGTTTATTTGTATTTAGAAATAAGAGCACATTGTAATATTATTTTTGCACCACGTGGCCGGCGCTTCACGCCGAGCCTCGAGCGTTCATTTCAACTAAATTCATTTCTTTTCTTTAGTTTTCTTTAGTTTATTTGTCTTTCCTTAATTTCATCGGAATAAGATTCATTAATAAGACCAGAATCAGCTGTAGCTTGTAGAGTTCTACCAATAACTAAGTGCTTGCTTCCCGAACACGCTCGTTGAGCGTTAGGCTAATGCGTTAACCACCGATATTCATTTTGTATTTCAATCCGAAGGTACACATCAAGCGACTACGAGCGAACCGTAAAGAGCGAAAATAGCGTGCGAGACAAACCATTGTAAGGAGCGAGAGGAGTGAAGAGCGAGAGAGAGAAAGAGAGAGCGAGCGAGTGAAAGAGCGTGTGTGCAGCATTACGGGTAAGAACTTTCCAGCATCTTTCCGTGCGATGAAATGAACCTGCCGACCGCAATTACGTCTTAGCGCAGGCTTTGAATTTCTCAGACGTAAAGGGTTAGAATTCAAAACGTTCAATTAATACCGAACAATCGCGAACACTCTGTAATATACTGTAGTTGCGCAGGCGTCGCCCGCGTGACGGGCAAGCGGTGTCGTATACTCTATTTTACCTTCTCTGTAATAAGATCTATTTCATCACACATTATAATCTCACGAAATGTAAGAGAGCAACGTATTCTACCAATATAGATTCAGTCAAGTATAACTAAATTCAATCGCTTTATTAACAACTAACATTCTGACTCAAACTAACACCTGACCAGAAAGCGAGAGAGAGAAAGAGAAAGAAAGAGATCGAATAAAACCTGTACTGGTTTAGGAGACCGCGAATCCTATAAGTCCTGCCGATATCTACCAGCCTGTAGTTTTACATTAAAGGGGGGAAATTAGATATCTCGAATTAGATACAATTAATATCTGTATTAAGGCTATCAAACATATCCAGCGTTACACCGGGTAAGGAGAGGCCGCTCGCCATTTCAGTAACTTTACCCGGACGTAACAGCTGAATTGGTGTCAGAAGTGGGATTCATTTTTGTGTCGCCACCAATTCTATCTCTTTATATTCTAATTCTCATTATATGCTATATTTCTTTCTTTACGTATATATATATTATTTCATATTTAAACATTATATCCACTTCTGAATTGGTGTCAGAAGTGGGATATTCGCGTATCACCAATTCTATTTCTTTGTCTCCTCTTTCTACATATATATAATATTTCATATTTAATCTTTTTTTTTCCTATAGATTATAGTATTCCATAATTCTATTTCTTTATACCCACTTCTAACAGCTGAATTGGGGATTTTGGGCTTCCACCAATTGGTTTTCTTTCATATATAAATTATATTTCTTATTATTTCTATTTCTTTTTATGTCTCACATTTCTTTCAAATTTACTGTTTCCAATTACTGAATCGAGTCAGGTCTTGTACTTTAATATAGAGTTATAATCTTATTCGTAATCCGAGCTCTCTTACATATTATAAAACTCTTGCGTTTAATAGATTTTCCTCGCGTAATATTTCGTGTGCGACGCTGCTTCGTTTTCGCTAGCGCCGCGACCTTTGCGCGGCTTTGCCCTTGCCAGACCTCGCACACGCAGGCAACCTGTGTTTACATCGCGCACACGTAAGGACTTCGGTGTCGAGCAATCCCCGAACATGAACGGCCAAAATACCGCTGCGAATGCGGACGATTCCGCGAACGTTACGCGTTCAGATTTGAACGTAACGAATTCAATGCTAGCATCGATGACCGAGTGTCTTGCCCTGCAGCAAAGCATGCTTGGTGTGCCTTATTTCGACGGCAAAAACGTGCCTTTAGGAGATTATCTTGAAAACGTGCGGGCGGGCGCTGCTTATATGCCACCCGCATCGGAAGGGTGTTATCTTAAGGCTGTTATGGGAAGATTACAAGGAGCAGCTCGCGAAAGTACACGCGGAATAGATATCCGGACGGTAGACGCATTAATAAGACATCTAAAATCCAGATTCGCGCCAGTTAAGGGCTATCCCTACTATCAACAAGAAATAATGAATATACGCATGCGACGCGACGAAACGGTATACGCTTTCCACGATCGCCTGTCTGGCCTGATCGCGGGGGCTCGAGCAGCTTTAGAAAGTACGCACACCGGGAACATTGATACAATGCTAGTTCCGATAAAAGACTGCGCGTTGCAGGCCTTCGTAAAAGGACTCCCAGACGAGCTCGCGCGGGCGGTGGACGCTCGCGATCCACAAAACCTCGAGGACGCTGTCGCGCACGCGACGAGAATAGAAGCGCGCATGAGCATGGGAGTGATGCCGGGATATCCTAGTACGCGCATGGTCGTCTCGCGAACAGAGCCGGAACGTAGCCTGAATATCCTTAGCCGTACTCCACCTCGAAGCCCGGAGCCAGACTATCGCGCGCGTCCTGGCCCGTCCTACGAGATGCAGAGCCGTATGCCCGAGCAAATGAGTAGACCCGTTTCACCAGGGGGCAGATATTCGAATTACCCGCCGCCGCATTACTATCCGCCGCAACCGTACTATTATCCGCCAGTGCCGTATCCACCTTACGCGCCGCAATATCCGCCTTACGAGAATTACTACGCGCAGAGAGCCCCGCAGCACCTGACTCCTGCACCGCTGAGACCGATTTCCCCAGAACATGGGCAAGATTACGCAACGAATGTCATAGGAAATCGCGATCGAGGAGCACCGCCTCCGTCACTGCGCCGTAGCACATCACCGAGCTTTACAAACGCGCCGCTTCGCTGGCGATCACCGCCGCGTCAGGAACAGGGAACATCTAGATCCGATCATTTAAACGCGCGCGGAGCCCGCCGAGTGGACGCGCCGGCGAGCCATCCGAACCCAGAGCGTCACACGACGGTGCGATTCCTGGAGGAGGGCCAGTAATGTGCCGATTAGAATCAAACAGGGACTCACCGCAAGTGAAAATGACCGCGCCCGAATTGCGATATGATTCTGCATTCTTTTTAGTTGACACGGGAGCGGACGTGAATATAATCAAACTAAAAGTTCTGAGCGAGGATGTTACCGTCGCGTTAAATGAATCTATAATTATTACCGGGATAACCGTAGAACAAATCGAGACACTAGGAACGACGACATTGACATTGCTTGGGCAGTCAATAAAATTTCATGTGGTAAGATCCTCCTTCCCTATTAGAAGTGACGGTATACTGGGAAAAGAATACTTGCGAAAAGAACGGGCAGAAATATCATTCGCGCATAATACACTGGTTACCCAAAGCGAACCGATTACCCCGTTGCATTTTGTTGGAGAACCTAGTTCAAATGAAACACCGGAACGCAAACCCAGAACGCGGATTTACCACTTATCACGTAGAACGCGACAAGCAATTGCAATTGACGTAGACTCAGGGAGAGAATTGGTCGAGGGATATCTACCTAAACTAGAAGCGGTAGACGGAATATTTATCGGTGAAGCCGCCGTTTCCATCCATGACGGCGTGTGTCACGTACTTGCTATAAACACCTTAGACAAGGACGTTGAAATAAAAATTCCACCGCAGAATGTTTTACCGTTTGAATATCATAATTTCCAAGAAGAACACGAGTATTTTGCATCGGACTCGGAAGCGGTAGATATTCCCTCCTCTAATGATCGAGTATCGGAAATTGTTTCTCGCCTGCGGATCGAACATCTTAACGCGGAAGAAAAAGATCACGTTATCGATTTGGTAGAAGAATTCCCAGAGCGATTTTACCTGCCGGGAGATAGGTTAGACACGACACCTTGTATAAGACATGCGATTCCGACCACCGACGAATTGCCTATAAACACCAGACAATATAGATTCCCGCCCGTACACAAAGAGGAAATATCGCGACAAATCGACGCGAAATTAAGCGCAAATATCATCGTACCGTCTAGTTCTCCATACAACTCGCCGTTATGGATAGTTCCTAAAAAACCCGATTCGAAAGGCAATCCTAGATGGAGGTTAGTAATTGATTTCCGCAAGTTAAACGAGAAAACAATCGGAGACGCATATCCTTTGCCTAATATCACGGATATTTTGGATCACCTAGGCGGGGCGCGTTATTTCTCGATATTCGATCTTGCGAGCGGATTTCAACAAATTGAGATGGATCCAAAAGATCGCGTGAAAACCGCGTTTAGTACACCTAACGGTCACTATGAGTACGTTCGTATGCCGGAGGGACTCAAAAATGCGCCTGCAACGTTTCAGCGGCTAATGGATCAGGTGCTGCGTGGTCTGCAAGGAGTCGAGGTATTTGTCTATCTCGATGACATTGTAGTGTATGCCAAATCTTTGGCCGAGCACAAAAAGAAGGTGCAGAGGTTATTCAATAGAATGTGCGATGCAAAGCTAACCCTGCAACCCGATAAGTGCGAATTTTTAAAGACCGAGGTTGCATATTTAGGGCACATTATTGGTCGTAATGGGGTACGCCCAGATCCCGGAAAAGTAAGCGCGGTAAAGAAGTTTCCGTATCCGCAAACGCAGCGTAACGTACGAGAATTTTTGGGCCTGGTCGGGTACTACCGCCGATTTATTAAAAACTTCGCCGCGATCGCTAAACCACTAACTGCTCTACTACAAAAGAACGCGAAATTCGACTGGAAGCAAGAACACACGAAAAGCTTCAAAACTCTCCGGAGAGCGTTATGCATTAGCCCGATCCTGCAGTTTCCTGATTTCGAGAAACCGTTCGTTCTCACGACCGACGCCTCAGACGTAGCGATAGGCGCAGTATTGAGTCAGAATACCGACGGCCATGATTTGCCAGTAGCTTACTTGTCACGAAATCTGACAAAGCCCGAACGAAATTATTCCACAACGGAGAAGGAGTGCTTAGCGGTTTTGTACGCGGTATTACATTTTCGACCGTATTTGTACGGCCGTAAATTCACCTTATTTAGCGACCACGAGCCTCTGAAGTGGATTGATTCCGTTAAAGATCCGGGACAGCGATTAGTCCGTTGGCGTTTAAAGCTGCGCGATTATGAATACGAGTTCGTACACAAAGCCGGTCGTCTTAACACTAACGCGGACGCGCTCTCGCGAAACCCACCGCAAGGTAATCCGGAAACGACTGATACGGACGAGAGTAGTACGGAAGCCGGAATAAAATTGCTACCGCTAAAACAAGACGGAAAGGCGGGAAAGTCGACCGATACGCGCGACCCGAGTAGAATTCCATTGCTCCCACGAGGGCCTGGACGCCCATTAGGGTCAAAAACGAAACCGAGACCGAGAGTATTTGACGCGAGCGCCATCGCCACGCGAACTCGTCTAAGAACACAGTCCACACCTGCATTAGAATCGCAATCTCAAAGCGCGGAAAGCGCTCGAACATCATCTGAGAGCTCAGCCCCGCCAGTATATGTAGGGCGTCGAAGCGTATTGCCAGGTATCATGCCGCGACCGCCGCGAGACTCGCCTCCGCCGCCACAAGCTGAAAACGCGCAAGAAACGGAGGAAGAATCGGACAATGCGGAACGGCCTTGCAGCGATAATATCGCTTTGGAGCTTCCTGCTCGGCCAGACTGCACTAGCGAAGACGACGAAGTATTCGCTAGCGATTCTCCTGAAAACCGCGTAACCTGGAGGGAATTACAAAAATCATTCAGTAAATTTGACCAATCGCTTTCGAACCGTGAACACCACTCGGACGAATCCGAGGAACATTCGATCGTTTTCCCCGATTGCGTGTCCGAGAGGGGCAGTTTAGACGCGGAAGTCCAGGACGCATTGACCGAGTTAGATCCGTATACTGACGAGACTGGGGACGATACATTGACAAAACGAATAGACGAGCTAGTACGAAAGGCTAATGAGGGGAAGGCGGAAGGAGGGGACAGTGACAAAATAGACGCGGGACCGGGACTGCCGCCGATTTCTGAGAATGAGGAACTCGAAACGGGCGAGAACAGGACGATATTAACAAGACCGCAGCGCAGAATGCGTGTCCCGACGCCGCTACCGACATCGAGGCCTCTCGCCCTCTCAACTCCTTTTCCTTTAGCGACAACGACTCGTACTAAGACTGCTCAATCACGACGACTAGAAAAAGATCCTTCTGCGTCCGTTCCGTCCGTCGGTATACCGGTGACAGAGAACATCTTCGTCGACACGACCGAACAACCGTATTTACTCGAAGCGCCCGAACTTCGCGATTACAACTTTAAGCCAGTTCGATACTCTAGGCATAACTTAACATCTCGGCAAGGCAATATTGCACATTTTATTTCCGCAGACTGCGAAATATCGTCGCCGATAGCGCGACTGTTATTAGACCTAGGTGCGATTTCGTTAGACGATATAAAATCCGCGAAACCCAAAGTGGGACAGGTACTTATTTCAACTTATAAACAACATCGAGTCTTTAGCATAGTAATATCGGAAAAATTTTTTGAGACCGTCACGGTGACAGAATTAGCATTAGGAATTCTCAATTTAAAGAAAGTCTTGACACAGTATGGCATAAATAATTGCGGAATATCCAAGTACGGAGATCTTACGGACAACCTGCCGCAGGGCACGTTGGAGGATACGTTAGATGCAATATTTAAAAATACCGGAATAACCGTTACCGTCTTTACTGGAAGCGTTACTATACCACCTGAAACGCTGCGACCGACAATCCTCGCGGAATTACATGCAGGGTTGATGGGCGGACACAAGGGCGTAACGAAAACGTATCACCGAATTCGGGAAAGATTTTATTGGCCGGGTATGAAAACGGATATCCAGAATTATATCAGAACTTGCGTCAGCTGTCAAGAAAAGAAATTAGTGCGGGCAAGAACCCGTGAGCCAATGCTAATAACAGATACACCACTAGAAGCCTTTACAAAAATATCTTTAGATACGGTAGGGCCTCTTCCGAAAACACCGGACGGAAATAAACATATTTTAACGATGCAAGACAATCTAACTAAATTCTGTATAGCAGTACCGATACCAGACATAAAGGCGGAAACGGTAGCGCATGCGATGGTCAATAACCTTATCCTGCAATATGGAACACCTCGTGCAATTCTCACGGATAGAGGAACTAGTTTTATTAACAGAATAATAAAGGAAATCTCGCGAATTTTTAGTATCGATCACGTAACAACATCTGGGTACCGTCCACAATCTAACGGAGCGCTAGAGCGTAGTCATATAGTACTTATTGAGTATATTAAACATTATCTAGACGATTACGACGATTGGGATCGTTTGGTACCGTTCGCTATTTTCTCGTACAATACATCTGTACACGAGGCAACCAACTTTACTCCTTATGAGCTCGTATTTGGCCGATTGGCAAGATACCCCAGTTCCATTTCTGTTGATAGTAGGCTAGAAACGTACAATACGTATCTTTGTAATTTAATAACTCGCCTAACGGAAATGCAAGTTCTGGCCGGTAATAATCTTATAACAGCCAAGACAAAATCAAAAACCTATTACGATACACGTGCACGGCCCTTTGAGGGCGGGGTAGGAGACGCGGTGCGGGTGTTGATTGAGCCAAAGAAGGGTAAATTCGGTGCTCGATACCGGGGTCCTTACCGGATTGTAAAGATGCTGGAAAGTAGCACTGCCTTGTTAGAGGATAAGAACGGCGAGCGCTTTCTCAAGCACGTTGACAAGTTACAGCTGATGCATTAAGAACGCTCGAGCGGTGTAAAAACCATAAGGGCAGCATAGTGTCTTTCACGATAATCAGTTCCGTCACAATTTGATATAATCGAAACTTTTACAGCCAATTTGCACGTTGTTCTCTTAGATCGTAGTGTTAGATTAAGTTGTGGATTGAAAGCTTGTGCTGCGCGAATCTAAAGTCGGTGCTATTTGTGGCAAATGTGTTAAACCTTTAGAATTTCCATAGATAAGTGAAAATGAGTGCAGGACGAGAGTTACCGTCAAGCCGTATCTACATCACACGGCTTAACGTTCGCACGAAGAATAAAGACCTGCTGCGGATATTCGGCGACGCGGGAGCAACCCATGCCGTCGTCCGGAGGAAGCCAACGGGTAATGTGGCATTCGTCACCTTTGCCACGTCGGAACAGGCAAAGTCAGCGGTAAGGAGGGCGGCGGAAACACCGGTCGTGCTTCACAAGAGGGAGCTACGCATCATGTTGGCGGACGCTTGGCATGAGTTGCGAGAGGAGGAGCCGTCCACTTCGCGGACCGTAGACCCCGGACCGTCTGTTTCGCGAGAGGCAGTTCTCGACCCTTTTTATGGCTGGCGACCACCTACTGTTACCCTGATGTTACCCTTGGAAGTGGTCGTGAAAATGGCGGAGTACCTTTCCTTCAGGGATCGGGCGAAGCTGGAGAGAGTCTCCAAGTTATGGAGGGAGGCTATTCTGCTCTCGTTTAGGCAGGTGCGGTCCATCACCCTGGAAGATTGGCGGTGGGAGTGGCTGCCAGGAGGAGAACCCCGAGTCACCAAGGACGGTTTCCACTGGGTGGTGCAACGCACGGGTCCGTGGCTCAGAACCGTTACATTGTCCGATCCAGAGCTAGTCGAGGATTTGGCGACGCAGGTTATTTCTGTCCTCGGTGCCTGCGCAAATTGTTTAGAGACTCTAGACATCACTGGTATGCGGGTGCGCCCTGTGGCACTTCGATCCTTGGTTCAAGGGGCCCCCGCATTGGTTAATTTGAGCATTGGTGAGACATCGTCTCTGGCGGACACGAATTTAGCTGAGATCTTCCAGGTCCGTGCGTTGCGGGATTTCTCAGCGAACAGGACGGCCATGACGGGGAGAAGCTTGATCCATTTGGAGGTGGGTCTGCGGAGCCTTATCTTGAGAGGTGTCCGTGTCCAACCGGTGCATCTGGCTGCCAGCGTACAGCGTCTGCAGTGCCTGGAGCGCTGGGTACTGGACTGTCCATCCGAATTCGACGGGCGAGTTCTGAGGGCAATAGCCGACAATGAAGGCCTGTGCACCACCCTGAGGGAGGTCACCTTCCGGGGCTGCAACCAGGAGGAAGGCCTGCCGGACGAGGAGGATGAACAGAACGAGCCGTTGGATCCTCGGGACGATCCCTTCTATTTTCACCTGGGGCCTGCAGGCGCCGCGGTATCCCTTCCGCCCGCTCTTTCCGGCGTAACTTATCTGAGGTTGGTTTCCAATGGGTGGGTTACCGCTGCCTTTATATCCGAGGTAGGAACCCATATGGAACAGCTGCGAAGCTTGGACATCTCCGCATGCACCAATATCCGTGGAGAGTTCGCGCTGGACCCCCTGTTACATCTTGGGCACCTGCGCAGTCTGAGCATGAATTTCATGCACCCGACTGTGGGAGCAGAATTCTTGGCGGAGATGCGAGTGGTGGAGGAACTCTACTGCCGAGACAGCCCTGGGATTACCAGTTCAGACCTCAATGGGCTCATAATCTGTTGCCCGTCCATCACAACTGTGGATGCGGAAGGGTGCCGTGGTGTCGGTAGGCTCACGGTTGAATGCGTGGAGGAAGTCTACCGAGGGAACCATCAGCGAGCCCACTTCAGAATTTTCCTGGGTGGAACATCAGCCGAACCGCGTCGTCGAGATCACCGCATGTGCCATGTCACAATATACTATCAACGCTATTCCGCAAACCCCTACGAGTAGGGAGCCCACCATCGAGGGCGATGGTGATTCCAAGGGGGGAGGGATGTTACGGCCCGGCGTTATATTTTCAAATTTTTATACCCTTGTATGAGGCTTGCGTAAGCATTGAGAAATCTAGCCCATATGAGTGGACCGTTTTTGGTAGTAGTATTAATAGTTTTTCGTCGTAATGTTAATAGTTTTCTCTCTCCGGGCCGTAGCAGACCGACGAACCTTGGGATCACCAGCGCCCGGGTGCGCACGTGTGTGTGTGCGTGTATGTGACAGAGACACATTAGGTTAAGTGAGCGAAGGACTCGTTAGTTTATAAGAGACCCGCGAATAGGTAAACTACAGTTCTGTTCACATTTTAAGTTCCTTTTCTTTGATTTATAGTTACCAACGACAAATGTTTATTTTTAGTTAGTTACAAACACACTCCTAGCACTGATTGCTCCTCGTAATGGTCAAACGGCAATTTCGCTTAATTCCGATTAAAGGAAACATTCATTATTCTTTTCGTAATTCATATTCTAAGTTCCTTTTCTTTTGATTCATTATTAATCGCCCGAGTAGCGAGTTGCGCATGAACACCTAATGCCGGGATGATAACCGCTGCGTAGCAATATTCGGCAATAACAAAACTGCGAGCCGCTGACCCAACCGTGAAGGGAGGGGATGCGGAAGACGTCCTTCTCGCGCGCAGCTACCGGCTCGCGACGCAAACCTCGTGGCAGTTGGCTGTAAAATCGCGAGGTGCGTGGACTCCTGCCCGGGGGTTATTATAATTTATCTTTGAACTTAATCGTGCATATTCTTGCAGTATCACGAAGGACTCAGTACTCCCCGTTAAAGATTAGTGTTTAGTTGAGCAAGGGACTCATTTGTGTTACAAAATTAATCGAGTTTATTTGTATTTAGAAATAAGAGCACATTGTAATATTATTTTTGCACCACGTGGCCGGCGCTTCACGCCGAGCCTCGAGCGTTCATTTCAACTAAATTCATTTCTTTTCTTTAGTTTTCTTTAGTTTATTTGTCTTTCCTTAATTTCATCGGAATAAGATTCATTAATAAGACCAGAATCAGCTGTAGCTTGTAGAGTTCTACCAATAACTAAGTGCTTGCTTCCCGAACACGCTCGTTGAGCGTTAGGCTAATGCGTTAACCACCGATATTCATTTTGTATTTCAATCCGAAGGTACACATCAAGCGACTACGAGCGAACCGTAAAGAGCGAAAATAGCGTGCGAGACAAACCATTGTAAGGAGCGAGAGGAGTGAAGAGCGAGAGAGAGAAAGAGAGAGCGAGCGAGTGAAAGAGCGTGTGTGCAGCATTACGGGTAAGAACTTTCCAGCATCTTTCCGTGCGATGAAATGAACCTGCCGACCGCAATTACGTCTTAGCGCAGGCTTTGAATTTCTCAGACGTAAAGGGTTAGAATTCAAAACGTTCAATTAATACCGAACAATCGCGAACACTCTGTAATATACTGTAGTTGCGCAGGCGTCGCCCGCGTGACGGGCAAGCGGTGTCGTATACTCTATTTTACCTTCTCTGTAATAAGATCTATTTCATCACACATTATAATCTCACGAAATGTAAGAGAGCAACGTATTCTACCAATATAGATTCAGTCAAGTATAACTAAATTCAATCGCTTTATTAACAACTAACATTCTGACTCAAACTAACACCTGACCAGAAAGCGAGAGAGAGAAAGAGAAAGAAAGAGATCGAATAAAACCTGTACTGGTTTAGGAGACCGCGAATCCTATAAGTCCTGCCGATATCTACCAGCCTGTAGTTTTACATTAAAGGGGGGAAATTAGATATCTCGAATTAGATACAATTAATATCTGTATTAAGGCTATCAAACATATCCAGCGTTACACCGGGTAAGGAGAGGCCGCTCGCCATTTCAGTAACTTTACCCGGACGTAACAAAATCTTGCTAGTTCTCGCGTTTTGCAAGCGCGACACACGATGCACCGCGTTTCGTTCGATTCGTTCAAGAACTCTCGTATCTCGGACATCCGCGAGTTTTTCGCGTCGAAAACGTGCTCCCCGTGCGTTTTAGACGCTAAAAACGCGTATGACACTTGATTCGCACGAATCCGTTGAGAAATGGCCGAGATACACCGTGTTACACTTGCGGACGATGAAATCTTGCTAGTTCTCGCGTTTTGCAAGCGCGACACACGATGCACCGCGTTTCGTTCGATTCGTTCAAGAACTCTCGTATCTCGGACATCCGCGAGTTTTTCGCGTCGAAAACGTGCTCCCCGTGCGTTTTAGACGCTAAAAACGCGTATGACACTTGATTCGCACGAATCCGTTGAGAAATGGCCGAGATACGCCGTGTTACACTTGCGGACGATGAAATCTTGCTAGTTCTCGCGTTTTGCAAGCGCGACACACGATGCACCGCGTTTCGTTCGATTCGTTCAAGAACTCTCGTATCTCGGACATCCGCGAGTTTTTCGCGTCGAAAACGTGCTCCCCGTGCGTCTTAGACGCTAAAAACGCGTATGACACTTGATTCGCACGAATCCGTTGAGAAATGGCCGAGATACGCCGTGTTACACTTGCGGACGATGAAATCTTGCTAGTTCTCGCGTTTTGCAAGCGCGACACACGATGCACCGCGTTTCGTTCGATTCGTTCAAGAACTCTCGTATCTCGGACATCCGCGAGTTTTTCGCGTCGAAAACGTGCTCCCCGTGCGTTTTAGACGCTAAAAACGCGTATGACACTTGATTCGCACGAATCCGTTGAGAAATGGCCGAGATACGCCGTGTTACACTTGCGGACGATGAAATCTTGCTAGTTCTCGCGTTTTGCAAGCGCGACACACGATGCACCGCGTTTCGTTCGATTCGTTCAAGAACTCTCGTATCTCGGACATCCGCGAGTTTTTCGCGTCGAAAACGTGCTCCCCGTGCGTTTTAGACGCTAAAAACGCGTATGACACTTGATTCGCACGAATCCGTTGAGAAATGGCCGAGATACGCCGTGTTACACTTGCGGACGATGAAATCTTGCTAGTTCTCGCGTTTTGCAAGCGCGACACACGATGCACCGCGTTTCGTTCGATTCGTTCAAGAACTCTCGTATCTCGGACATCCGCGAGTTTTTCGCGTCGAAAACGTGCTCCCCGTGCGTTTTAGACGCTAAAAACGCGTATGACACTTGATTCGCACGAATCCGTTGAGAAATGGCCGAGATACGCCGTGTTACACTTGCGGACGATGAAATCTTGCTAGTTCTCGCGTTTTGCAAGCGCGACACACGATGCACCGCGTTTCGTTCGATTCGTTCAAGAACTCTCGTATCTCGGACATCCGCGAGTTTTTCGCGTCGAAAACGTGCTCCCCGTGCGTTTTAGACGCTAAAAACGCGTATGACACTTGATTCGCACGAATCCGTTGAGAAATGGCCGAGATACGCCGTGTTACACTTGCGGACGATGAAATCTTGCTAGTTCTCGCGTTTTGCAAGCGCGACACACGATGCACCGCGTTTCGTTCGATTCGTTCAAGAACTCTCGTATCTCGGACATCCGCGAGTTTTTCGCGTCGAAAACGTGCTCCCCGTGCGTTTTAGACGCTAAAAACGCGTATGACACTTGATTCGCACGAATCCGTTGAGAAATGGCCGAGATACGCCGTGTTACACTTGCGGACGATGAAATCTTGCTAGTTCTCGCGTTTTGCATGCGCGACACACGATGCACCGCGTTTCGTTCGATTCGTTCAAGAACTCTCGTATCTCGGACATCCGCGAGTTTTTCGCGTCGAAAACGTGCTCCCCGTGCGTTTTAGACGCTAAAAACGCGTATGACACTTGATTCGCACGAATCCGTTGAGAAATGGCCGAGATACGCCGTGTTACACTTGCGGACGATGAAATCTTGCTAGTTCTCGCGTTTTGCATGCGCGACACACGATGCACCGCGTTTCGTTCGATTCGTTCAAGAACTCTCGTATCTCGGACATCCGCGAGTTTTTCGCGTCGAAAACGTGCTCCCCGTGCGTTTTAGACGCTAAAAACGCGTATGACACTTGATTCGCACGAATCCGTTGAGAAATGGCCGAGATACGCCGTGTTACACTTGCGGACGATGAAATCTTGCTAGTTCTCGCGTTTTGCAAGCGCGACACACGATGCACCGCGTTTCGTTCGATTCGTTCAAGAACTCTCGTATCTCGGACATCCGCGAGTTTTTCGCGTCGAAAACGTGCTCCCCGTGCGTTTTAGACGCTAAAAACGCGTATGACACTTGATTCGCACGAATCCGTTGAGAAATGGCCGAGATACGCCGTGTTACACTTGCGGACGATGAAATCTTGCTAGTTCTCGCGTTTTGCAAGCGCGACACACGATGCACCGCGTTTCGTTCGATTCGTTCAAGAACTCTCGTATCTCGGACATCCGCGAGTTTTTCGCGTCGAAAACGTGCTCCCCGTGCGTTTTAGACGCTAAAAACGCGTATGACACTTGATTCGCACGAATCCGTTGAGAAATGGCCGAGATACGCCGTGTTACACTTGCGGACGATGAAATCTTGCTAGTTCTCGCGTTTTGCAAGCGCGACACACGATGCACCGCGTTTCGTTCGATTCGTTCAAGAACTCTCGTATCTCGGACATCCGCGAGTTTTTCGCGTCGAAAACGTGCTCCCCGTGCGTTTTAGACGCTAAAAACGCGTATGACACTTGATTCGCACGAATCCGTTGAGAAATGGCCGAGATACGCCGTGTTACACTTGCGGACGATGAAATCTTGCTAGTTCTCGCGTTTTGCAAGCGCGACACACGATGCACCGCGTTTCGTTCGATTCGTTCAAGAACTCTCGTATCTCGGACATCCGCGAGTTTTTCGCGTCGAAAACGTGCTCCCCGTGCGTTTTAGACGCTAAAAACGCGTATGACACTTGATTCGCACGAATCCGTTGAGAAATGGCCGAGATACGCCGTGTTACACTTGCGGACGATGAAATCTTGCTAGTTCTCGCGTTTTGCAAGCGCGACACACGATGCACCGCGTTTCGTTCGATTCGTTCAAGAACTCTCGTATCTCGGACATCCGCGAGTTTTTCGCGTCGAAAACGTGCTCCCCGTGCGTTTTAGACGCTAAAAACGCGTATGACACTTGATTCGCACGAATCCGTTGAGAAATGGCCGAGATACGCCGTGTTACACTTGCGGACGATGAAATCTTGCTAGTTCTCGCGTTTTGCATGCGCGACACACGATGCACCGCGTTTCGTTCGATTCGTTCAAGAACTCTCGTATCTCGGACATCCGCGAGTTTTTCGCGTCGAAAACGTGCTCCCCGTGCGTTTTAGACGCTAAAAACGCGTATGACACTTGATTCGCACGAATCCGTTGAGAAATGGCCGAGATACGCCGTGTTACACTTGCGGACGATGAAATCTTGCTAGTTCTCGCGTTTTGCAAGCGCGACACACGATGCACCGCGTTTCGTTCGATTCGTTCAAGAACTCTCGTATCTCGGACATCCGCGAGTTTTTCGCGTCGAAAACGTGCTCCCCGTGCGTTTTAGACGCTAAAAACGCGTATGACACTTGATTCGCACGAATCCGTTGAGAAAGGCCGAGATACGCCGTGTTACACTTGCGGACGATGAAATCTTGCTAGTTCTCGCGTTTTGCAAGCGCGACACACGATGCACCGCGTTTCGTTCGATTCGTTCAAGAACTCTCGTATCTCGGACATCCGCGAGTTTTTCGCGTCGAAAACGTGCTCCCCGTGCGTTTTAGACGCTAAAAACGCGTATGACACTTGATTCGCACGAATCCGTTGAGAAATGGCCGAGATACGCCGTGTTACACTTGCGGACGATGAAATCTTGCTAGTTCTCGCGTTTTGCAAGCGCGACACACGATGCACCGCGTTTCGTTCGATTCGTTCAAGAACTCTCGTATCTCGGACATCCGCGAGTTTTTCGCGTCGAAAACGTGCTCCCCGTGCGTTTTAGACGCTAAAAACGCGTATGACACTTGATTCGCACGAATCCGTTGAGAAATGGCCGAGATACGCCGTGTTACACTTGCGGACGATGAAATCTTGCTAGTTCTCGCGTTTTGCAAGCGCGACACACGATGCACCGCGTTTCGTTCGATTCGTTCAAGAACTCTCGTATCTCGGACATCCGCGAGTTTTTCGCGTCGAAAACGTGCTCCCCGTGCGTTTTAGACGCTAAAAACGCGTATGACACTTGATTCGCACGAATCCGTTGAGAAATGGCCGAGATACGCCGTGTTACACTTGCGGACGATGAAATCTTGCTAGTTCTCGCGTTTTGCAAGCGCGACACACGATGCACCGCGTTTCGTTCGATTCGTTCAAGAACTCTCGTATCTCGGACATCCGCGAGTTTTTCGCGTCGAAAACGTGCTCCCCGTGCGTTTTAGACGCTAAAAACGCGTATGACACTTGATTCGCACGAATCCGTTGAGAAATGGCCGAGATACGCCGTGTTACACTTGCGGACGATGAAATCTTGCTAGTTCTCGCGTTTTGCAAGCGCGACACACGATGCACCGCGTTTCGTTCGATTCGTTCAAGAACTCTCGTATCTCGGACATCCGCGAGTTTTTCGCGTCGAAAACGTGCTCCCCGTGCGTTTTAGACGCTAAAAACGCGTATGACACTTGATTCGCACGAATCCGTTGAGAAATGGCCGAGATACGCCGTGTTACACTTGCGGACGATGAAATCTTGCTAGTTCTCGCGTTTTGCAAGCGCGACACACGATGCACCGCGTTTCGTTCGATTCGTTCAAGAACTCTCGTATCTCGGACATCCGCGAGTTTTTCGCGTCGAAAACGTGCTCCCCGTGCGTTTTAGACGCTAAAAACGCGTATGACACTTGATTCGCACGAATCCGTTGAGAAATGGCCGAGATACGCCGTGTTACACTTGCGGACGATGAAATCTTGCTAGTTCTCGCGTTTTGCAAGCGCGACACACGATGCACCGCGTTTCGTTCGATTCGTTCAAGAACTCTCGTATCTCGGACATCCGCGAGTTTTTCGCGTCGAAAACGTGCTCCCCGTGCGTTTTAGACGCTAAAAACGCGTATGACACTTGATTCGCACGAATCCGTTGAGAAATGGCCGAGATACGCCGTGTTACACTTGCGGACGATGAAATCTTGCTAGTTCTCGCGTTTTGCAAGCGCGACACACGATGCACCGCGTTTCGTTCGATTCGTTCAAGAACTCTCGTATCTCGGACATCCGCGAGTTTTTCGCGTCGAAAACGTGCTCCCCGTGCGTTTTAGACGCTAAAAACGCGTATGACACTTGATTCGCACGAATCCGTTGAGAAATGGCCGAGATACGCCGTGTTACACTTGCGGACGATGAAATCTTGCTAGTTCTCGCGTTTTGCAAGCGCGACACACGATGCACCGCGTTTCGTTCGATTCGTTCAAGAACTCTCGTATCTCGGACATCCGCGAGTTTTTCGCGTCGAAAACGTGCTCCCCGTGCGTTTTAGACGCTAAAAACGCGTATGACACTTGATTCGCACGAATCCGTTGAGAAATGGCCGAGATACGCCGTGTTACACTTGCGGACGATGAAATCTTGCTAGTTCTCGCGTTTTGCAAGCGCGACACACGATGCACCGCGTTTCGTTCGATTCGTTCAAGAACTCTCGTATCTCGGACATCCGCGAGTTTTTCGCGTCGAAAACGTGCTCCCCGTGCGTTTTAGACGCTAAAAACGCGTATGACACTTGATTCGCACGAATCCGTTGAGAAATGGCCGAGATACGCCGTGTTACACTTGCGGACGATGAAATCTTGCTAGTTCTCGCGTTTTGCAAGCGCGACACACGATGCACCGCGTTTCGTTCGATTCGTTCAAGAACTCTCGTATCTCGGACATCCGCGAGTTTTTCGCGTCGAAAACGTGCTCCCCGTGCGTTTTAGACGCTAAAAACGCGTATGACACTTGATTCGCACGAATCCGTTGAGAAATGGCCGAGATACGCCGTGTTACACTTGCGGACGATGAAATCTTGCTAGTTCTCGCGTTTTGCAAGCGCGACACACGATGCACCGCGTTTCGTTCGATTCGTTCAAGAACTCTCGTATCTCGGACATCCGCGAGTTTTTCGCGTCGAAAACGTGCTCCCCGTGCGTTTTAGACGCTAAAAACGCGTATGACACTTGATTCGCACGAATCCGTTGAGAAATGGCCGAGATACGCCGTGTTACACTTGCGGACGATGAAATCTTGCTAGTTCTCGCGTTTTGCAAGCGCGACACACGATGCACCGCGTTTCGTTCGATTCGTTCAAGAACTCTCGTATCTCGGACATCCGCGAGTTTTTCGCGTCGAAAACGTGCTCCCCGTGCGTTTTAGACGCTAAAAACGCGTATGACACTTGATTCGCACGAATCCGTTGAGAAATGGCCGAGATACGCCGTGTTACACTTGCGGACGATGAAATCTTGCTAGTTCTCGCGTTTTGCAAGCGCGACACACGATGCACCGCGTTTCGTTCGATTCGTTCAAGAACTCTCGTATCTCGGACATCCGCGAGTTTTTCGCGTCGAAAACGTGCTCCCCGTGCGTTTTAGACGCTAAAAACGCGTATGACACTTGATTCGCACGAATCCGTTGAGAAATGGCCGAGATACGCCGTGTTACACTTGCGGACGATGAAATCTTGCTAGTTCTCGCGTTTTGCAAGCGCGACACACGATGCACCGCGTTTCGTTCGATTCGTTCAAGAACTCTCGTATCTCGGACATCCGCGAGTTTTTCGCGTCGAAAACGTGCTCCCCGTGCGTTTTAGACGCTAAAAACGCGTATGACACTTGATTCGCACGAATCCGTTGAGAAATGGCCGAGATACGCCGTGTTACACTTGCGGACGATGAAATCTTGCTAGTTCTCGCGTTTTGCAAGCGCGACACACGATGCACCGCGTTTCGTTCGATTCGTTCAAGAACTCTCGTATCTCGGACATCCGCGAGTTTTTCGCGTCGAAAACGTGCTCCCCGTGCGTTTTAGACGCTAAAAACGCGTATGACACTTGATTCGCACGAATCCGTTGAGAAATGGCCGAGATACGCCGTGTTACACTTGCGGACGATGAAATCTTGCTAGTTCTCGCGTTTTGCAAGCGCGACACACGATGCACCGCGTTTCGTTCGATTCGTTCAAGAACTCTCGTATCTCGGACATCCGCGAGTTTTTCGCGTCGAAAACGTGCTCCCCGTGCGTTTTAGACGCTAAAAACGCGTATGACACTTGATTCGCACGAATCCGTTGAGAAATGGCCGAGATACGCCGTGTTACACTTGCGGACGATGAAATCTTGCTAGTTCTCGCGTTTTGCAAGCGCGACACACGATGCACCGCGTTTCGTTCGATTCGTTCAAGAACTCTCGTATCTCGGACATCCGCGAGTTTTTCGCGTCGAAAACGTGCTCCCCGTGCGTTTTAGACGCTAAAAACGCGTATGACACTTGATTCGCACGAATCCGTTGAGAAATGGCCGAGATACGCCGTGTTACACTTGCGGACGATGAAATCTTGCTAGTTCTCGCGTTTTGCAAGCGCGACACACGATGCACCGCGTTTCGTTCGATTCGTTCAAGAACTCTCGTATCTCGGACATCCGCGAGTTTTTCGCGTCGAAAACGTGCTCCCCGTGCGTTTTAGACGCTAAAAACGCGTATGACACTTGATTCGCACGAATCCGTTGAGAAATGGCCGAGATACGCCGTGTTACACTTGCGGACGATGAAATCTTGCTAGTTCTCGCGTTTTGCAAGCGCGACACACGATGCACCGCGTTTCGTTCGATTCGTTCAAGAACTCTCGTATCTCGGACATCCGCGAGTTTTTCGCGTCGAAAACGTGCTCCCCGTGCGTTTTAGACGCTAAAAACGCGTATGACACTTGATTCGCACGAATCCGTTGAGAAATGGCCGAGATACGCCGTGTTACACTTGCGGACGATGAAATCTTGCTAGTTCTCGCGTTTTGCAAGCGCGACACACGATGCACCGCGTTTCGTTCGATTCGTTCAAGAACTCTCGTATCTCGGACATCCGCGAGTTTTTCGCGTCGAAAACGTGCTCCCCGTGCGTTTTAGACGCTAAAAACGCGTATGACACTTGATTCGCACGAATCCGTTGAGAAATGGCCGAGATACGCCGTGTTACACTTGCGGACGATGAAATCTTGCTAGTTCTCGCGTTTTGCAAGCGCGACACACGATGCACCGCGTTTCGTTCGATTCGTTCAAGAACTCTCGTATCTCGGACATCCGCGAGTTTTTCGCGTCGAAAACGTGCTCCCCGTGCGTTTTAGACGCTAAAAACGCGTATGACACTTGATTCGCACGAATCCGTTGAGAAATGGCCGAGATACGCCGTGTTACACTTGCGGACGATGAAATCTTGCTAGTTCTCGCGTTTTGCAAGCGCGACACACGATGCACCGCGTTTCGTTCGATTCGTTCAAGAACTCTCGTATCTCGGACATCCGCGAGTTTTTCGCGTCGAAAACGTGCTCCCCGTGCGTTTTAGACGCTAAAAACGCGTATGACACTTGATTCGCACGAATCCGTTGAGAAATGGCCGAGATACGCCGTGTTACACTTGCGGACGATGAAATCTTGCTAGTTCTCGCGTTTTGCAAGCGCGACACACGATGCACCGCGTTTCGTTCGATTCGTTCAAGAACTCTCGTATCTCGGACATCCGCGAGTTTTTCGCGTCGAAAACGTGCTCCCCGTGCGTTTTAGACGCTAAAAACGCGTATGACACTTGATTCGCACGAATCCGTTGAGAAATGGCCGAGATACGCCGTGTTACACTTGCGGACGATGAAATCTTGCTAGTTCTCGCGTTTTGCAAGCGCGACACACGATGCACCGCGTTTCGTTCGATTCGTTCAAGAACTCTCGTATCTCGGACATCCGCGAGTTTTTCGCGTCGAAAACGTGCTCCCCGTGCGTTTTAGACGCTAAAAACGCGTATGACACTTGATTCGCACGAATCCGTTGAGAAATGGCCGAGATACGCCGTGTTACACTTGCGGACGATGAAATCTTGCTAGTTCTCGCGTTTTGCAAGCGCGACACACGATGCACCGCGTTTCGTTCGATTCGTTCAAGAACTCTCGTATCTCGGACATCCGCGAGTTTTTCGCGTCGAAAACGTGCTCCCCGTGCGTTTTAGACGCTAAAAACGCGTATGACACTTGATTCGCACGAATCCGTTGAGAAATGGCCGAGATACGCCGTGTTACACTTGCGGACGATGAAATCTTGCTAGTTCTCGCGTTTTGCAAGCGCGACACACGATGCACCGCGTTTCGTTCGATTCGTTCAAGAACTCTCGTATCTCGGACATCCGCGAGTTTTTCGCGTCGAAAACGTGCTCCCCGTGCGTTTTAGACGCTAAAAACGCGTATGACACTTGATTCGCACGAATCCGTTGAGAAATGGCCGAGATACGCCGTGTTACACTTGCGGACGATGAAATCTTGCTAGTTCTCGCGTTTTGCAAGCGCGACACACGATGCACCGCGTTTCGTTCGATTCGTTCAAGAACTCTCGTATCTCGGACATCCGCGAGTTTTTCGCGTCGAAAACGTGCTCCCCGTGCGTTTTAGACGCTAAAAACGCGTATGACACTTGATTCGCACGAATCCGTTGAGAAATGGCCGAGATACGCCGTGTTACACTTGCGGACGATGAAATCTTGCTAGTTCTCGCGTTTTGCAAGCGCGACACACGATGCACCGCGTTTCGTTCGATTCGTTCAAGAACTCTCGTATCTCGGACATCCGCGAGTTTTTCGCGTCGAAAACGTGCTCCCCGTGCGTTTTAGACGCTAAAAACGCGTATGACACTTGATTCGCACGAATCCGTTGAGAAATGGCCGAGATACGCCGTGTTACACTTGCGGACGATGAAATCTTGCTAGTTCTCGCGTTTTGCAAGCGCGACACACGATGCACCGCGTTTCGTTCGATTCGTTCAAGAACTCTCGTATCTCGGACATCCGCGAGTTTTTCGCGTCGAAAACGTGCTCCCCGTGCGTTTTAGACGCTAAAAACGCGTATGACACTTGATTCGCACGAATCCGTTGAGAAATGGCCGAGATACGCCGTGTTACACTTGCGGACGATGAAATCTTGCTAGTTCTCGCGTTTTGCAAGCGCGACACACGATGCACCGCGTTTCGTTCGATTCGTTCAAGAACTCTCGTATCTCGGACATCCGCGAGTTTTTCGCGTCGAAAACGTGCTCCCCGTGCGTTTTAGACGCTAAAAACGCGTATGACACTTGATTCGCACGAATCCGTTGAGAAATGGCCGAGATACGCCGTGTTACACTTGCGGACGATGAAATCTTGCTAGTTCTCGCGTTTTGCAAGCGCGACACACGATGCACCGCGTTTCGTTCGATTCGTTCAAGAACTCTCGTATCTCGGACATCCGCGAGTTTTTCGCGTCGAAAACGTGCTCCCCGTGCGTTTTAGACGCTAAAAACGCGTATGACACTTGATTCGCACGAATCCGTTGAGAAATGGCCGAGATACGCCGTGTTACACTTGCGGACGATGAAATCTTGCTAGTTCTCGCGTTTTGCAAGCGCGACACACGATGCACCGCGTTTCGTTCGATTCGTTCAAGAACTCTCGTATCTCGGACATCCGCGAGTTTTTCGCGTCGAAAACGTGCTCCCCGTGCGTTTTAGACGCTAAAAACGCGTATGACACTTGATTCGCACGAATCCGTTGAGAAATGGCCGAGATACGCCGTGTTACACTTGCGGACGATGAAATCTTGCTAGTTCTCGCGTTTTGCAAGCGCGACACACGATGCACCGCGTTTCGTTCGATTCGTTCAAGAACTCTCGTATCTCGGACATCCGCGAGTTTTTCGCGTCGAAAACGTGCTCCCCGTGCGTTTTAGACGCTAAAAACGCGTATGACACTTGATTCGCACGAATCCGTTGAGAAATGGCCGAGATACGCCGTGTTACACTTGCGGACGATGAAATCTTGCTAGTTCTCGCGTTTTGCAAGCGCGACACACGATGCACCGCGTTTCGTTCGATTCGTTCAAGAACTCTCGTATCTCGGACATCCGCGAGTTTTTCGCGTCGAAAACGTGCTCCCCGTGCGTTTTAGACGCTAAAAACGCGTATGACACTTGATTCGCACGAATCCGTTGAGAAATGGCCGAGATACGCCGTGTTACACTTGCGGACGATGAAATCTTGCTAGTTCTCGCGTTTTGCAAGCGCGACACACGATGCACCGCGTTTCGTTCGATTCGTTCAAGAACTCTCGTATCTCGGACATCCGCGAGTTTTTCGCGTCGAAAACGTGCTCCCCGTGCGTTTTAGACGCTAAAAACGCGTATGACACTTGATTCGCACGAATCCGTTGAGAAATGGCCGAGATACGCCGTGTTACACTTGCGGACGATGAAATCTTGCTAGTTCTCGCGTTTTGCAAGCGCGACACACGATGCACCGCGTTTCGTTCGATTCGTTCAAGAACTCTCGTATCTCGGACATCCGCGAGTTTTTCGCGTCGAAAACGTGCTCCCCGTGCGTTTTAGACGCTAAAAACGCGTATGACACTTGATTCGCACGAATCCGTTGAGAAATGGCCGAGATACGCCGTGTTACACTTGCGGACGATGAAATCTTGCTAGTTCTCGCGTTTTGCAAGCGCGACACACGATGCACCGCGTTTCGTTCGATTCGTTCAAGAACTCTCGTATCTCGGACATCCGCGAGTTTTTCGCGTCGAAAACGTGCTCCCCGTGCGTTTTAGACGCTAAAAACGCGTATGACACTTGATTCGCACGAATCCGTTGAGAAATGGCCGAGATACGCCGTGTTACACTTGCGGACGATGAAATCTTGCTAGTTCTCGCGTTTTGCAAGCGCGACACACGATGCACCGCGTTTCGTTCGATTCGTTCAAGAACTCTCGTATCTCGGACATCCGCGAGTTTTTCGCGTCGAAAACGTGCTCCCCGTGCGTTTTAGACGCTAAAAACGCGTATGACACTTGATTCGCACGAATCCGTTGAGAAATGGCCGAGATACGCCGTGTTACACTTGCGGACGATGAAATCTTGCTAGTTCTCGCGTTTTGCAAGCGCGACACACGATGCACCGCGTTTCGTTCGATTCGTTCAAGAACTCTCGTATCTCGGACATCCGCGAGTTTTTCGCGTCGAAAACGTGCTCCCCGTGCGTTTTAGACGCTAAAAACGCGTATGACACTTGATTCGCACGAATCCGTTGAGAAATGGCCGAGATACGCCGTGTTACACTTGCGGACGATGAAATCTTGCTAGTTCTCGCGTTTTGCAAGCGCGACACACGATGCACCGCGTTTCGTTCGATTCGTTCAAGAACTCTCGTATCTCGGACATCCGCGAGTTTTTCGCGTCGAAAACGTGCTCCCCGTGCGTTTTAGACGCTAAAAACGCGTATGACACTTGATTCGCACGAATCCGTTGAGAAATGGCCGAGATACGCCGTGTTACACTTGCGGACGATGAAATCTTGCTAGTTCTCGCGTTTTGCAAGCGCGACACACGATGCACCGCGTTTCGTTCGATTCGTTCAAGAACTCTCGTATCTCGGACATCCGCGAGTTTTTCGCGTCGAAAACGTGCTCCCCGTGCGTTTTAGACGCTAAAAACGCGTATGACACTTGATTCGCACGAATCCGTTGAGAAATGGCCGAGATACGCCGTGTTACACTTGCGGACGATGAAATCTTGCTAGTTCTCGCGTTTTGCAAGCGCGACACACGATGCACCGCGTTTCGTTCGATTCGTTCAAGAACTCTCGTATCTCGGACATCCGCGAGTTTTTCGCGTCGAAAACGTGCTCCCCGTGCGTTTTAGACGCTAAAAACGCGTATGACACTTGATTCGCACGAATCCGTTGAGAAATGGCCGAGATACGCCGTGTTACACTTGCGGACGATGAAATCTTGCTAGTTCTCGCGTTTTGCAAGCGCGACACACGATGCACCGCGTTTCGTTCGATTCGTTCAAGAACTCTCGTATCTCGGACATCCGCGAGTTTTTCGCGTCGAAAACGTGCTCCCCGTGCGTTTTAGACGCTAAAAACGCGTATGACACTTGATTCGCACGAATCCGTTGAGAAATGGCCGAGATACGCCGTGTTACACTTGCGGACGATGAAATCTTGCTAGTTCTCGCGTTTTGCAAGCGCGACACACGATGCACCGCGTTTCGTTCGATTCGTTCAAGAACTCTCGTATCTCGGACATCCGCGAGTTTTTCGCGTCGAAAACGTGCTCCCCGTGCGTTTTAGACGCTAAAAACGCGTATGACACTTGATTCGCACGAATCCGTTGAGAAATGGCCGAGATACGCCGTGTTACACTTGCGGACGATGAAATCTTGCTAGTTCTCGCGTTTTGCAAGCGCGACACACGATGCACCGCGTTTCGTTCGATTCGTTCAAGAACTCTCGTATCTCGGACATCCGCGAGTTTTTCGCGTCGAAAACGTGCTCCCCATGCGTTTTAGACGCTAAAAACGCGTATGACACTTGATTCGCACGAATCCGTTGAGAAATGGCCGAGATACGCCGTGTTACACTTGCGGACGATGAAATCTTGCTAGTTCTCGCGTTTTGCAAGCGCGACACACGATGCACCGCGTTTCGTTCGATTCGTTCAAGAACTCTCGTATCTCGGACATCCGCGAGTTTTTCGCGTCGAAAACGTGCTCCCCGTGCGTTTTAGACGCTAAAAACGCGTATGACACTTGATTCGCACGAATCCGTTGAGAAATGGCCGAGATACGCCGTGTTACACTTGCGGACGATGAAATCTTGCTAGTTCTCGCGTTTTGCAAGCGCGACACACGATGCACCGCGTTTCGTTCGATTCGTTCAAGAACTCTCGTATCTCGGACATCCGCGAGTTTTTCGCGTCGAAAACGTGCTCCCCGTGCGTTTTAGACGCTAAAAACGCGTATGACACTTGATTCGCACGAATCCGTTGAGAAATGGCCGAGATACGCCGTGTTACACTTGCGGACGATGAAATCTTGCTAGTTCTCGCGTTTTGCAAGCGCGACACACGATGCACCGCGTTTCGTTCGATTCGTTCAAGAACTCTCGTATCTCGGACATCCGCGAGTTTTTCGCGTCGAAAACGTGCTCCCCGTGCGTTTTAGACGCTAAAAACGCGTATGACACTTGATTCGCACGAATCCGTTGAGAAATGGCCGAGATACGCCGTGTTACACTTGCGGACGATGAAATCTTGCTAGTTCTCGCGTTTTGCAAGCGCGACACACGATGCACCGCGTTTCGTTCGATTCGTTCAAGAACTCTCGTATCTCGGACATCCGCGAGTTTTTCGCGTCGAAAACGTGCTCCCCGTGCGTTTTAGACGCTAAAAACGCGTATGACACTTGATTCGCACGAATCCGTTGAGAAATGGCCGAGATACGCCGTGTTACACTTGCGGACGATGAAATCTTGCTAGTTCTCGCGTTTTGCAAGCGCGACACACGATGCACCGCGTTTCGTTCGATTCGTTCAAGAACTCTCGTATCTCGGACATCCGCGAGTTTTTCGCGTCGAAAACGTGCTCCCCGTGCGTTTTAGACGCTAAAAACGCGTATGACACTTGATTCGCACGAATCCGTTGAGAAATGGCCGAGATACGCCGTGTTACACTTGCGGACGATGAAATCTTGCTAGTTCTCGCGTTTTGCAAGCGCGACACACGATGCACCGCGTTTCGTTCGATTCGTTCAAGAACTCTCGTATCTCGGACATCCGCGAGTTTTTCGCGTCGAAAACGTGCTCCCCGTGCGTTTTAGACGCTAAAAACGCGTATGACACTTGATTCGCACGAATCCGTTGAGAAATGGCCGAGATACGCCGTGTTACACTTGCGGACGATGAAATCTTGCTAGTTCTCGCGTTTTGCAAGCGCGACACACGATGCACCGCGTTTCGTTCGATTCGTTCAAGAACTCTCGTATCTCGGACATCCGCGAGTTTTTCGCGTCGAAAACGTGCTCCCCGTGCGTTTTAGACGCTAAAAACGCGTATGACACTTGATTCGCACGAATCCGTTGAGAAATGGCCGAGATACGCCGTGTTACACTTGCGGACGATGAAATCTTGCTAGTTCTCGCGTTTTGCAAGCGCGACACACGATGCACCGCGTTTCGTTCGATTCGTTCAAGAACTCTCGTATCTCGGACATCCGCGAGTTTTTCGCGTCGAAAACGTGCTCCCCGTGCGTTTTAGACGCTAAAAACGCGTATGACACTTGATTCGCACGAATCCGTTGAGAAATGGCCGAGATACGCCGTGTTACACTTGCGGACGATGAAATCTTGCTAGTTCTCGCGTTTTGCAAGCGCGACACACGATGCACCGCGTTTCGTTCGATTCGTTCAAGAACTCTCGTATCTCGGACATCCGCGAGTTTTTCGCGTCGAAAACGTGCTCCCCGTGCGTTTTAGACGCTAAAAACGCGTATGACACTTGATTCGCACGAATCCGTTGAGAAATGGCCGAGATACGCCGTGTTACACTTGCGGACGATGAAATCTTGCTAGTTCTCGCGTTTTGCAAGCGCGACACACGATGCACCGCGTTTCGTTCGATTCGTTCAAGAACTCTCGTATCTCGGACATCCGCGAGTTTTTCGCGTCGAAAACGTGCTCCCCGTGCGTTTTAGACGCTAAAAACGCGTATGACACTTGATTCGCACGAATCCGTTGAGAAATGGCCGAGATACGCCGTGTTACACTTGCGGACGATGAAATCTTGCTAGTTCTCGCGTTTTGCAAGCGCGACACACGATGCACCGCGTTTCGTTCGATTCGTTCAAGAACTCTCGTATCTCGGACATCCGCGAGTTTTTCGCGTCGAAAACGTGCTCCCCGTGCGTTTTAGACGCTAAAAACGCGTATGACACTTGATTCGCACGAATCCGTTGAGAAATGGCCGAGATACGCCGTGTTACACTTGCGGACGATGAAATCTTGCTAGTTCTCGCGTTTTGCAAGCGCGACACACGATGCACCGCGTTTCGTTCGATTCGTTCAAGAACTCTCGTATCTCGGACATCCGCGAGTTTTTCGCGTCGAAAACGTGCTCCCCGTGCGTTTTAGACGCTAAAAACGCGTATGACACTTGATTCGCACGAATCCGTTGAGAAATGGCCGAGATACGCCGTGTTACACTTGCGGACGATGAAATCTTGCTAGTTCTCGCGTTTTGCAAGCGCGACACACGATGCACCGCGTTTCGTTCGATTCGTTCAAGAACTCTCGTATCTCGGACATCCGCGAGTTTTTCGCGTCGAAAACGTGCTCCCCGTGCGTTTTAGACGCTAAAAACGCGTATGACACTTGATTCGCACGAATCCGTTGAGAAATGGCCGAGATACGCCGTGTTACACTTGCGGACGATGAAATCTTGCTAGTTCTCGCGTTTTGCAAGCGCGACACACGATGCACCGCGTTTCGTTCGATTCGTTCAAGAACTCTCGTATCTCGGACATCCGCGAGTTTTTCGCGTCGAAAACGTGCTCCCCGTGCGTTTTAGACGCTAAAAACGCGTATGACACTTGATTCGCACGAATCCGTTGAGAAATGGCCGAGATACGCCGTGTTACACTTGCGGACGATGAAATCTTGCTAGTTCTCGCGTTTTGCAAGCGCGACACACGATGCACCGCGTTTCGTTCGATTCGTTCAAGAACTCTCGTATCTCGGACATCCGCGAGTTTTTCGCGTCGAAAACGTGCTCCCCGTGCGTTTTAGACGCTAAAAACGCGTATGACACTTGATTCGCACGAATCCGTTGAGAAATGGCCGAGATACGCCGTGTTACACTTGCGGACGATGAAATCTTGCTAGTTCTCGCGTTTTGCAAGCGCGACACACGATGCACCGCGTTTCGTTCGATTCGTTCAAGAACTCTCGTATCTCGGACATCCGCGAGTTTTTCGCGTCGAAAACGTGCTCCCCGTGCGTTTTAGACGCTAAAAACGCGTATGACACTTGATTCGCACGAATCCGTTGAGAAATGGCCGAGATACGCCGTGTTACACTTGCGGACGATGAAATCTTGCTAGTTCTCGCGTTTTGCAAGCGCGACACACGATGCACCGCGTTTCGTTCGATTCGTTCAAGAACTCTCGTATCTCGGACATCCGCGAGTTTTTCGCGTCGAAAACGTGCTCCCCGTGCGTTTTAGACGCTAAAAACGCGTATGACACTTGATTCGCACGAATCCGTTGAGAAATGGCCGAGATACGCCGTGTTACACTTGCGGACGATGAAATCTTGCTAGTTCTCGCGTTTTGCAAGCGCGACACACGATGCACCGCGTTTCGTTCGATTCGTTCAAGAACTCTCGTATCTCGGACATCCGCGAGTTTTTCGCGTCGAAAACGTGCTCCCCGTGCGTTTTAGACGCTAAAAACGCGTATGACACTTGATTCGCACGAATCCGTTGAGAAATGGCCGAGATACGCCGTGTTACACTTGCGGACGATGAAATCTTGCTAGTTCTCGCGTTTTGCAAGCGCGACACACGATGCACCGCGTTTCGTTCGATTCGTTCAAGAACTCTCGTATCTCGGACATCCGCGAGTTTTTCGCGTCGAAAACGTGCTCCCCGTGCGTTTTAGACGCTAAAAACGCGTATGACACTTGATTCGCACGAATCCGTTGAGAAATGGCCGAGATACGCCGTGTTACACTTGCGGACGATGAAATCTTGCTAGTTCTCGCGTTTTGCAAGCGCGACACACGATGCACCGCGTTTCGTTCGATTCGTTCAAGAACTCTCGTATCTCGGACATCCGCGAGTTTTTCGCGTCGAAAACGTGCTCCCCGTGCGTTTTAGACGCTAAAAACGCGTATGACACTTGATTCGCACGAATCCGTTGAGAAATGGCCGAGATACGCCGTGTTACACTTGCGGACGATGAAATCTTGCTAGTTCTCGCGTTTTGCAAGCGCGACACACGATGCACCGCGTTTCGTTCGATTCGTTCAAGAACTCTCGTATCTCGGACATCCGCGAGTTTTTCGCGTCGAAAACGTGCTCCCCGTGCGTTTTAGACGCTAAAAACGCGTATGACACTTGATTCGCACGAATCCGTTGAGAAATGGCCGAGATACGCCGTGTTACACTTGCGGACGATGAAATCTTGCTAGTTCTCGCGTTTTGCAAGCGCGACACACGATGCACCGCGTTTCGTTCGATTCGTTCAAGAACTCTCGTATCTCGGACATCCGCGAGTTTTTCGCGTCGAAAACGTGCTCCCCGTGCGTTTTAGACGCTAAAAACGCGTATGACACTTGATTCGCACGAATCCGTTGAGAAATGGCCGAGATACGCCGTGTTACACTTGCGGACGATGAAATCTTGCTAGTTCTCGCGTTTTGCAAGCGCGACACACGATGCACCGCGTTTCGTTCGATTCGTTCAAGAACTCTCGTATCTCGGACATCCGCGAGTTTTTCGCGTCGAAAACGTGCTCCCCGTGCGTTTTAGACGCTAAAAACGCGTATGACACTTGATTCGCACGAATCCGTTGAGAAATGGCCGAGATACGCCGTGTTACACTTGCGGACGATGAAATCTTGCTAGTTCTCGCGTTTTGCAAGCGCGACACACGATGCACCGCGTTTCGTTCGATTCGTTCAAGAACTCTCGTATCTCGGACATCCGCGAGTTTTTCGCGTCGAAAACGTGCTCCCCGTGCGTTTTAGACGCTAAAAACGCGTATGACACTTGATTCGCACGAATCCGTTGAGAAATGGCCGAGATACGCCGTGTTACACTTGCGGACGATGAAATCTTGCTAGTTCTCGCGTTTTGCAAGCGCGACACACGATGCACCGCGTTTCGTTCGATTCGTTCAAGAACTCTCGTATCTCGGACATCCGCGAGTTTTTCGCGTCGAAAACGTGCTCCCCGTGCGTTTTAGACGCTAAAAACGCGTATGACACTTGATTCGCACGAATCCGTTGAGAAATGGCCGAGATACGCCGTGTTACACTTGCGGACGATGAAATCTTGCTAGTTCTCGCGTTTTGCAAGCGCGACACACGATGCACCGCGTTTCGTTCGATTCGTTCAAGAACTCTCGTATCTCGGACATCCGCGAGTTTTTCGCGTCGAAAACGTGCTCCCCGTGCGTTTTAGACGCTAAAAACGCGTATGACACTTGATTCGCACGAATCCGTTGAGAAATGGCCGAGATACGCCGTGTTACACTTGCGGACGATGAAATCTTGCTAGTTCTCGCGTTTTGCAAGCGCGACACACGATGCACCGCGTTTCGTTCGATTCGTTCAAGAACTCTCGTATCTCGGACATCCGCGAGTTTTTCGCGTCGAAAACGTGCTCCCCGTGCGTTTTAGACGCTAAAAACGCGTATGACACTTGATTCGCACGAATCCGTTGAGAAATGGCCGAGATACGCCGTGTTACACTTGCGGACGATGAAATCTTGCTAGTTCTCGCGTTTTGCAAGCGCGACACACGATGCACCGCGTTTCGTTCGATTCGTTCAAGAACTCTCGTATCTCGGACATCCGCGAGTTTTTCGCGTCGAAAACGTGCTCCCCGTGCGTTTTAGACGCTAAAAACGCGTATGACACTTGATTCGCACGAATCCGTTGAGAAATGGCCGAGATACGCCGTGTTACACTTGCGGACGATGAAATCTTGCTAGTTCTCGCGTTTTGCAAGCGCGACACACGATGCACCGCGTTTCGTTCGATTCGTTCAAGAACTCTCGTATCTCGGACATCCGCGAGTTTTTCGCGTCGAAAACGTGCTCCCCGTGCGTTTTAGACGCTAAAAACGCGTATGACACTTGATTCGCACGAATCCGTTGAGAAATGGCCGAGATACGCCGTGTTACACTTGCGGACGATGAAATCTTGCTAGTTCTCGCGTTTTGCAAGCGCGACACACGATGCACCGCGTTTCGTTCGATTCGTTCAAGAACTCTCGTATCTCGGACATCCGCGAGTTTTTCGCGTCGAAAACGTGCTCCCCGTGCGTTTTAGACGCTAAAAACGCGTATGACACTTGATTCGCACGAATCCGTTGAGAAATGGCCGAGATACGCCGTGTTACACTTGCGGACGATGAAATCTTGCTAGTTCTCGCGTTTTGCAAGCGCGACACACGATGCACCGCGTTTCGTTCGATTCGTTCAAGAACTCTCGTATCTCGGACATCCGCGAGTTTTTCGCGTCGAAAACGTGCTCCCCGTGCGTTTTAGACGCTAAAAACGCGTATGACACTTGATTCGCACGAATCCGTTGAGAAATGGCCGAGATACGCCGTGTTACACTTGCGGACGATGAAATCTTGCTAGTTCTCGCGTTTTGCAAGCGCGACACACGATGCACCGCGTTTCGTTCGATTCGTTCAAGAACTCTCGTATCTCGGACATCCGCGAGTTTTTCGCGTCGAAAACGTGCTCCCCGTGCGTTTTAGACGCTAAAAACGCGTATGACACTTGATTCGCACGAATCCGTTGAGAAATGGCCGAGATACGCCGTGTTACACTTGCGGACGATGAAATCTTGCTAGTTCTCGCGTTTTGCAAGCGCGACACACGATGCACCGCGTTTCGTTCGATTCGTTCAAGAACTCTCGTATCTCGGACATCCGCGAGTTTTTCGCGTCGAAAACGTGCTCCCCGTGCGTTTTAGACGCTAAAAACGCGTATGACACTTGATTCGCACGAATCCGTTGAGAAATGGCCGAGATACGCCGTGTTACACTTGCGGACGATGAAATCTTGCTAGTTCTCGCGTTTTGCAAGCGCGACACACGATGCACCGCGTTTCGTTCGATTCGTTCAAGAACTCTCGTATCTCGGACATCCGCGAGTTTTTCGCGTCGAAAACGTGCTCCCCGTGCGTTTTAGACGCTAAAAACGCGTATGACACTTGATTCGCACGAATCCGTTGAGAAATGGCCGAGATACGCCGTGTTACACTTGCGGACGATGAAATCTTGCTAGTTCTCGCGTTTTGCAAGCGCGACACACGATGCACCGCGTTTCGTTCGATTCGTTCAAGAACTCTCGTATCTCGGACATCCGCGAGTTTTTCGCGTCGAAAACGTGCTCCCCGTGCGTTTTAGACGCTAAAAACGCGTATGACACTTGATTCGCACGAATCCGTTGAGAAATGGCCGAGATACGCCGTGTTACACTTGCGGACGATGAAATCTTGCTAGTTCTCGCGTTTTGCAAGCGCGACACACGATGCACCGCGTTTCGTTCGATTCGTTCAAGAACTCTCGTATCTCGGACATCCGCGAGTTTTTCGCGTCGAAAACGTGCTCCCCGTGCGTTTTAGACGCTAAAAACGCGTATGACACTTGATTCGCACGAATCCGTTGAGAAATGGCCGAGATACGCCGTGTTACACTTGCGGACGATGAAATCTTGCTAGTTCTCGCGTTTTGCAAGCGCGACACACGATGCACCGCGTTTCGTTCGATTCGTTCAAGAACTCTCGTATCTCGGACATCCGCGAGTTTTTCGCGTCGAAAACGTGCTCCCCGTGCGTTTTAGACGCTAAAAACGCGTATGACACTTGATTCGCACGAATCCGTTGAGAAATGGCCGAGATACGCCGTGTTACACTTGCGGACGATGAAATCTTGCTAGTTCTCGCGTTTTGCAAGCGCGACACACGATGCACCGCGTTTCGTTCGATTCGTTCAAGAACTCTCGTATCTCGGACATCCGCGAGTTTTTCGCGTCGAAAACGTGCTCCCCGTGCGTTTTAGACGCTAAAAACGCGTATGACACTTGATTCGCACGAATCCGTTGAGAAATGGCCGAGATACGCCGTGTTACACTTGCGGACGATGAAATCTTGCTAGTTCTCGCGTTTTGCAAGCGCGACACACGATGCACCGCGTTTCGTTCGATTCGTTCAAGAACTCTCGTATCTCGGACATCCGCGAGTTTTTCGCGTCGAAAACGTGCTCCCCGTGCGTTTTAGACGCTAAAAACGCGTATGACACTTGATTCGCACGAATCCGTTGAGAAATGGCCGAGATACGCCGTGTTACACTTGCGGACGATGAAATCTTGCTAGTTCTCGCGTTTTGCAAGCGCGACACACGATGCACCGCGTTTCGTTCGATTCGTTCAAGAACTCTCGTATCTCGGACATCCGCGAGTTTTTCGCGTCGAAAACGTGCTCCCCGTGCGTTTTAGACGCTAAAAACGCGTATGACACTTGATTCGCACGAATCCGTTGAGAAATGGCCGAGATACGCCGTGTTACACTTGCGGACGATGAAATCTTGCTAGTTCTCGCGTTTTGCAAGCGCGACACACGATGCACCGCGTTTCGTTCGATTCGTTCAAGAACTCTCGTATCTCGGACATCCGCGAGTTTTTCGCGTCGAAAACGTGCTCCCCGTGCGTTTTAGACGCTAAAAACGCGTATGACACTTGATTCGCACGAATCCGTTGAGAAATGGCCGAGATACGCCGTGTTACACTTGCGGACGATGAAATCTTGCTAGTTCTCGCGTTTTGCAAGCGCGACACACGATGCACCGCGTTTCGTTCGATTCGTTCAAGAACTCTCGTATCTCGGACATCCGCGAGTTTTTCGCGTCGAAAACGTGCTCCCCGTGCGTTTTAGACGCTAAAAACGCGTATGACACTTGATTCGCACGAATCCGTTGAGAAATGGCCGAGATACGCCGTGTTACACTTGCGGACGATGAAATCTTGCTAGTTCTCGCGTTTTGCAAGCGCGACACACGATGCACCGCGTTTCGTTCGATTCGTTCAAGAACTCTCGTATCTCGGACATCCGCGAGTTTTTCGCGTCGAAAACGTGCTCCCCGTGCGTTTTAGACGCTAAAAACGCGTATGACACTTGATTCGCACGAATCCGTTGAGAAATGGCCGAGATACGCCGTGTTACACTTGCGGACGATGAAATCTTGCTAGTTCTCGCGTTTTGCAAGCGCGACACACGATGCACCGCGTTTCGTTCGATTCGTTCAAGAACTCTCGTATCTCGGACATCCGCGAGTTTTTCGCGTCGAAAACGTGCTCCCCGTGCGTTTTAGACGCTAAAAACGCGTATGACACTTGATTCGCACGAATCCGTTGAGAAATGGCCGAGATACGCCGTGTTGCACTTGCGGACGATGAAATCTTGCTAGTTCTCGCGTTTTGCAAGCGCGACACACGATGCACCGCGTTTCGTTCGATTCGTTCAAGAACTCTCGTATCTCGGACATCCGCGAGTTTTTCGCGTCGAAAACGTGCTCCCCGTGCGTTTTAGACGCTAAAAACGCGTATGACACTTGATTCGCACGAATCCGTTGAGAAATGGCCGAGATACGCCGTGTTACACTTGCGGACGATGAAATCTTGCTAGTTCTCGCGTTTTGCAAGCGCGACACACGATGCACCGCGTTTCGTTCGATTCGTTCAAGAACTCTCGTATCTCGGACATCCGCGAGTTTTTCGCGTCGAAAACGTGCTCCCCGTGCGTTTTAGACGCTAAAAACGCGTATGACACTTGATTCGCACGAATCCGTTGAGAAATGGCCGAGATACGCCGTGTTACACTTGCGGACGATGAAATCTTGCTAGTTCTCGCGTTTTGCAAGCGCGACACACGATGCACCGCGTTTCGTTCGATTTGTTCAAGAACTCTCGTATCTCGGACATCCGCGAGTTTTTCGCGTCGAAAACGTGCTCCCCGTGCGTTTTAGACGCTAAAAACGCGTATGACACTTGATTCGCACGAATCCGTTGAGAAATGCCGAGATACGCCGTGTTACACTTGCGGACGATGAAATCTTGCTAGTTCTCGCGTTTTGCAAGCGCGACACACGATGCACCGCGTTTCGTTCGATTCGTTCAAGAACTCTCGTATCTCGGACATCCGCGAGTTTTTCGCGTCGAAAACGTGCTCCCCGTGCGTTTTAGACGCTAAAAACGCGTATGACACTTGATTCGCACGAATCCGTTGAGAAATGGCCGAGATACGCCGTGTTACACTTGCGGACGATGAAATCTTGCTAGTTCTCGCGTTTTGCAAGCGCGACACACGATGCACCGCGTTTCGTTCGATTCGTTCAAGAACTCTCGTATCTCGGACATCCGCGAGTTTTTCGCGTCGAAAACGTGCTCCCCGTGCGTTTTAGACGCTAAAAACGCGTATGACACTTGATTCGCACGAATCCGTTGAGAAATGGCCGAGATACGCCGTGTTACACTTGCGGACGATGAAATCTTGCTAGTTCTCGCGTTTTGCAAGCGCGACACACGATGCACCGCGTTTCGTTCGATTCGTTCAAGAACTCTCGTATCTCGGACATCCGCGAGTTTTTCGCGTCGAAAACGTGCTCCCCGTGCGTTTTAGACGCTAAAAACGCGTATGACACTTGATTCGCACGAATCCGTTGAGAAATGGCCGAGATACGCCGTGTTACACTTGCGGACGATGAAATCTTGCTAGTTCTCGCGTTTTGCAAGCGCGACACACGATGCACCGCGTTTCGTTCGATTCGTTCAAGAACTCTCGTATCTCGGACATCCGCGAGTTTTTCGCGTCGAAAACGTGCTCCCCGTGCGTTTTAGACGCTAAAAACGCGTATGACACTTGATTCGCACGAATCCGTTGAGAAATGGCCGAGATACGCCGTGTTACACTTGCGGACGATGAAATCTTGCTAGTTCTCGCGTTTTGCAAGCGCGACACACGATGCACCGCGTTTCGTTCGATTCGTTCAAGAACTCTCGTATCTCGGACATCCGCGAGTTTTTCGCGTCGAAAACGTGCTCCCCGTGCGTTTTAGACGCTAAAAACGCGTATGACACTTGATTCGCACGAATCCGTTGAGAAATGGCCGAGATACGCCGTGTTACACTTGCGGACGATGAAATCTTGCTAGTTCTCGCGTTTTGCAAGCGCGACACACGATGCACCGCGTTTCGTTCGATTCGTTCAAGAACTCTCGTATCTCGGACATCCGCGAGTTTTTCGCGTCGAAAACGTGCTCCCCGTGCGTTTTAGACGCTAAAAACGCGTATGACACTTGATTCGCACGAATCCGTTGAGAAATGGCCGAGATACGCCGTGTTACACTTGCGGACGATGAAATCTTGCTAGTTCTCGCGTTTTGCAAGCGCGACACACGATGCACCGCGTTTCGTTCGATTCGTTCAAGAACTCTCGTATCTCGGACATCCGCGAGTTTTTCGCGTCGAAAACGTGCTCCCCGTGCGTTTTAGACGCTAAAAACGCGTATGACACTTGATTCGCACGAATCCGTTGAGAAATGGCCGAGATACGCCGTGTTACACTTGCGGACGATGAAATCTTGCTAGTTCTCGCGTTTTGCAAGCGCGACACACGATGCACCGCGTTTCGTTCGATTCGTTCAAGAACTCTCGTATCTCGGACATCCGCGAGTTTTTCGCGTCGAAAACGTGCTCCCCGTGCGTTTTAGACGCTAAAAACGCGTATGACACTTGATTCGCACGAATCCGTTGAGAAATGGCCGAGATACGCCGTGTTACACTTGCGGACGATGAAATCTTGCTAGTTCTCGCGTTTTGCAAGCGCGACACACGATGCACCGCGTTTCGTTCGATTCGTTCAAGAACTCTCGTATCTCGGACATCCGCGAGTTTTTCGCGTCGAAAACGTGCTCCCCGTGCGTTTTAGACGCTAAAAACGCGTATGACACTTGATTCGCACGAATCCGTTGAGAAATGGCCGAGATACGCCGTGTTACACTTGCGGACGATGAAATCTTGCTAGTTCTCGCGTTTTGCAAGCGCGACACACGATGCACCGCGTTTCGTTCGATTCGTTCAAGAACTCTCGTATCTCGGACATCCGCGAGTTTTTCGCGTCGAAAACGTGCTCCCCGTGCGTTTTAGACGCTAAAAACGCGTATGACACTTGATTCGCACGAATCCGTTGAGAAATGGCCGAGATACGCCGTGTTACACTTGCGGACGATGAAATCTTGCTAGTTCTCGCGTTTTGCAAGCGCGACACACGATGCACCGCGTTTCGTTCGATTCGTTCAAGAACTCTCGTATCTCGGACATCCGCGAGTTTTTCGCGTCGAAAACGTGCTCCCCGTGCGTTTTAGACGCTAAAAACGCGTATGACACTTGATTCGCACGAATCCGTTGAGAAATGGCCGAGATACGCCGTGTTACACTTGCGGACGATGAAATCTTGCTAGTTCTCGCGTTTTGCAAGCGCGACACACGATGCACCGCGTTTCGTTCGATTCGTTCAAGAACTCTCGTATCTCGGACATCCGCGAGTTTTTCGCGTCGAAAACGTGCTCCCCGTGCGTTTTAGACGCTAAAAACGCGTATGACACTTGATTCGCACGAATCCGTTGAGAAATGGCCGAGATACGCCGTGTTACACTTGCGGACGATGAAATCTTGCTAGTTCTCGCGTTTTGCAAGCGCGACACACGATGCACCGCGTTTCGTTCGATTCGTTCAAGAACTCTCGTATCTCGGACATCCGCGAGTTTTTCGCGTCGAAAACGTGCTCCCCGTGCGTTTTAGACGCTAAAAACGCGTATGACACTTGATTCGCACGAATCCGTTGAGAAATGGCCGAGATACGCCGTGTTACACTTGCGGACGATGAAATCTTGCTAGTTCTCGCGTTTTGCAAGCGCGACACACGATGCACCGCGTTTCGTTCGATTCGTTCAAGAACTCTCGTATCTCGGACATCCGCGAGTTTTTCGCGTCGAAAACGTGCTCCCCGTGCGTTTTAGACGCTAAAAACGCGTATGACACTTGATTCGCACGAATCCGTTGAGAAATGGCCGAGATACGCCGTGTTACACTTGCGGACGATGAAATCTTGCTAGTTCTCGCGTTTTGCAAGCGCGACACACGATGCACCGCGTTTCGTTCGATTCGTTCAAGAACTCTCGTATCTCGGACATCCGCGAGTTTTTCGCGTCGAAAACGTGCTCCCCGTGCGTTTTAGACGCTAAAAACGCGTATGACACTTGATTCGCACGAATCCGTTGAGAAATGGCCGAGATACGCCGTGTTACACTTGCGGACGATGAAATCTTGCTAGTTCTCGCGTTTTGCAAGCGCGACACACGATGCACCGCGTTTCGTTCGATTCGTTCAAGAACTCTCGTATCTCGGACATCCGCGAGTTTTTCGCGTCGAAAACGTGCTCCCCGTGCGTTTTAGACGCTAAAAACGCGTATGACACTTGATTCGCACGAATCCGTTGAGAAATGGCCGAGATACGCCGTGTTACACTTGCGGACGATGAAATCTTGCTAGTTCTCGCGTTTTGCAAGCGCGACACACGATGCACCGCGTTTCGTTCGATTTGTTCAAGAACTCTCGTATCTCGGACATCCGCGAGTTTTTCGCGTCGAAAACGTGCTCCCCGTGCGTTTTAGACGCTAAAAACGCGTATGACACTTGATTCGCACGAATCCGTTGAGAAATGGCCGAGATACGCCGTGTTACACTTGCGGACGATGAAATCTTGCTAGTTCTCGCGTTTTGCAAGCGCGACACACGATGCACCGCGTTTCGTTCGATTCGTTCAAGAACTCTCGTATCACGGACATCCGCGAGTTTTTCGCGTCGAAAACGTGCTCCCCGTGCGTTTTAGACGCTAAAAACGCGTATGACACTTGATTCGCACGAATCCGTTGAGAAATGGCCGAGATACGCCGTGTTACACTTGCGGACGATGAAATCTTGCTAGTTCTCGCGTTTTGCAAGCGCGACACACGATGCACCGCGTTTCGTTCGATTTGTTCAAGAACTCTCGTATCTCGGACATCCGCGAGTTTTTCGCGTCGAAAACGTGCTCCCCGTGCGTTTTAGACGCTAAAAACGCGTATGACACTTGATTCGCACGAATCCGTTGAGAAATGGCCGAGATACGCCGTGTTACACTTGCGGACGATGAAATCTTGCTAGTTCTCGCGTTTTGCAAGCGCGACACACGATGCACCGCGTTTCGTTCGATTCGTTCAAGAACTCTCGTATCTCGGACATCCGCGAGTTTTTCGCGTCGAAAACGTGCTCCCCGTGCGTTTTAGACGCTAAAAACGCGTATGACACTTGATTCGCACGAATCCGTTGAGAAATGGCCGAGATACGCCGTGTTACACTTGCGGACGATGAAATCTTGCTAGTTCTCGCGTTTTGCAAGCGCGACACACGATGCACCGCGTTTCGTTCGATTCGTTCAAGAACTCTCGTATCTCGGACATCCGCGAGTTTTTCGCGTCGAAAACGTGCTCCCCGTGCGTTTTAGACGCTAAAAACGCGTATGACACTTGATTCGCACGAATCCGTTGAGAAATGGCCGAGATACGCCGTGTTATACTTGCGGACGATGAAATCTTGCTAGTTCTCGCGTTTTGCAAGCGCGACACACGATGCACCGCGTTTCGTTCGATTCGTTCAAGAACTCTCGTATCTCGGACATCCGCGAGTTTTTCGCGTCGAAAACGTGCTCCCCGTGCGTTTTAGACGCTAAAAACGCGTATGACACTTGATTCGCACGAATCCGTTGAGAAATGGCCGAGATACGCCGTGTTACACTTGCGGACGATGAAATCTTGCTAGTTCTCGCGTTTTGCAAGCGCGACACACGATGCACCGCGTTTCGTTCGATTCGTTCAAGAACTCTCGTATCTCGGACATCCGCGAGTTTTTCGCGTCGAAAACGTGCTCCCCGTGCGTTTTAGACGCTAAAAACGCGTATGACACTTGATTCGCACGAATCCGTTGAGAAATGGCCGAGATACGCCGTGTTACACTTGCGGACGATGAAATCTTGCTAGTTCTCGCGTTTTGCAAGCGCGACACACGATGCACCGCGTTTCGTTCGATTCGTTCAAGAACTCTCGTATCTCGGACATCCGCGAGTTTTTCGCGTCGAAAACGTGCTCCCCGTGCGTTTTAGACGCTAAAAACGCGTATGACACTTGATTCGCACGAATCCGTTGAGAAATGGCCGAGATACGCCGTGTTACACTTGCGGACGATGAAATCTTGCTAGTTCTCGCGTTTTGCAAGCGCGACACACGATGCACCGCGTTTCGTTCGATTCGTTCAAGAACTCTCGTATCTCGGACATCCGCGAGTTTTTCGCGTCGAAAACGTGCTCCCCGTGCGTTTTAGACGCTAAAAACGCGTATGACACTTGATTCGCACGAATCCGTTGAGAAATGGCCGAGATACGCCGTGTTACACTTGCGGACGATGAAATCTTGCTAGTTCTCGCGTTTTGCAAGCGCGACACACGATGCACCGCGTTTCGTTCGATTCGTTCAAGAACTCTCGTATCTCGGACATCCGCGAGTTTTTCGCGTCGAAAACGTGCTCCCCGTGCGTTTTAGACGCTAAAAACGCGTATGACACTTGATTCGCACGAATCCGTTGAGAAATGGCCGAGATACGCCGTGTTACACTTGCGGACGATGAAATCTTGCTAGTTCTCGCGTTTTGCAAGCGCGACACACGATGCACCGCGTTTCGTTCGATTCGTTCAAGAACTCTCGTATCTCGGACATCCGCGAGTTTTTCGCGTCGAAAACGTGCTCCCCGTGCGTTTTAGACGCTAAAAACGCGTATGACACTTGATTCGCACGAATCCGTTGAGAAATGGCCGAGATACGCCGTGTTACACTTGCGGACGATGAAATCTTGCTAGTTCTCGCGTTTTGCAAGCGCGACACACGATGCACCGCGTTTCGTTCGATTCGTTCAAGAACTCTCGTATCTCGGACATCCGCGAGTTTTTCGCGTCGAAAACGTGCTCCCCGTGCGTTTTAGACGCTAAAAACGCGTATGACACTTGATTCGCACGAATCCGTTGAGAAATGGCCGAGATACGCCGTGTTACACTTGCGGACGATGAAATCTTGCTAGTTCTCGCGTTTTGCAAGCGCGACACACGATGCACCGCGTTTCGTTCGATTCGTTCAAGAACTCTCGTATCTCGGACATCCGCGAGTTTTTCGCGTCGAAAACGTGCTCCCCGTGCGTTTTAGACGCTAAAAACGCGTATGACACTTGATTCGCACGAATCCGTTGAGAAATGGCCGAGATACGCCGTGTTACACTTGCGGACGATGAAATCTTGCTAGTTCTCGCGTTTTGCAAGCGCGACACACGATGCACCGCGTTTCGTTCGATTCGTTCAAGAACTCTCGTATCTCGGACATCCGCGAGTTTTTCGCGTCGAAAACGTGCTCCCCGTGCGTTTTAGACGCTAAAAACGCGTATGACACTTGATTCGCACGAATCCGTTGAGAAATGGCCGAGATACGCCGTGTTACACTTGCGGACGATGAAATCTTGCTAGTTCTCGCGTTTTGCAAGCGCGACACACGATGCACCGCGTTTCGTTCGATTCGTTCAAGAACTCTCGTATCTCGGACATCCGCGAGTTTTTCGCGTCGAAAACGTGCTCCCCGTGCGTTTTAGACGCTAAAAACGCGTATGACACTTGATTCGCACGAATCCGTTGAGAAATGGCCGAGATACGCCGTGTTACACTTGCGGACGATGAAATCTTGCTAGTTCTCGCGTTTTGCAAGCGCGACACACGATGCACCGCGTTTCGTTCGATTCGTTCAAGAACTCTCGTATCTCGGACATCCGCGAGTTTTTCGCGTCGAAAACGTGCTCCCCGTGCGTTTTAGACGCTAAAAACGCGTATGACACTTGATTCGCACGAATCCGTTGAGAAATGGCCGAGATACGCCGTGTTACACTTGCGGACGATGAAATCTTGCTAGTTCTCGCGTTTTGCAAGCGCGACACACGATGCACCGCGTTTCGTTCGATTCGTTCAAGAACTCTCGTATCTCGGACATCCGCGAGTTTTTCGCGTCGAAAACGTGCTCCCCGTGCGTTTTAGACGCTAAAAACGCGTATGACACTTGATTCGCACGAATCCGTTGAGAAATGGCCGAGATACGCCGTGTTACACTTGCGGACGATGAAATCTTGCTAGTTCTCGCGTTTTGCAAGCGCGACACACGATGCACCGCGTTTCGTTCGATTCGTTCAAGAACTCTCGTATCTCGGACATCCGCGAGTTTTTCGCGTCGAAAACGTGCTCCCCGTGCGTTTTAGACGCTAAAAACGCGTATGACACTTGATTCGCACGAATCCGTTGAGAAATGGCCGAGATACGCCGTGTTACACTTGCGGACGATGAAATCTTGCTAGTTCTCGCGTTTTGCAAGCGCGACACACGATGCACCGCGTTTCGTTCGATTCGTTCAAGAACTCTCGTATCTCGGACATCCGCGAGTTTTTCGCGTCGAAAACGTGCTCCCCGTGCGTTTTAGACGCTAAAAACGCGTATGACACTTGATTCGCACGAATCCGTTGAGAAATGGCCGAGATACGCCGTGTTACACTTGCGGACGATGAAATCTTGCTAGTTCTCGCGTTTTGCAAGCGCGACACACGATGCACCGCGTTTCGTTCGATTCGTTCAAGAACTCTCGTATCTCGGACATCCGCGAGTTTTTCGCGTCGAAAACGTGCTCCCCGTGCGTTTTAGACGCTAAAAACGCGTATGACACTTGATTCGCACGAATCCGTTGAGAAATGGCCGAGATACGCCGTGTTACACTTGCGGACGATGAAATCTTGCTAGTTCTCGCGTTTTGCAAGCGCGACACACGATGCACCGCGTTTCGTTCGATTCGTTCAAGAACTCTCGTATCTCGGACATCCGCGAGTTTTTCGCGTCGAAAACGTGCTCCCCGTGCGTTTTAGACGCTAAAAACGCGTATGACACTTGATTCGCACGAATCCGTTGAGAAATGGCCGAGATACGCCGTGTTACACTTGCGGACGATGAAATCTTGCTAGTTCTCGCGTTTTGCAAGCGCGACACACGATGCACCGCGTTTCGTTCGATTCGTTCAAGAACTCTCGTATCTCGGACATCCGCGAGTTTTTCGCGTCGAAAACGTGCTCCCCGTGCGTTTTAGACGCTAAAAACGCGTATGACACTTGATTCGCACGAATCCGTTGAGAAATGGCCGAGATACGCCGTGTTACACTTGCGGACGATGAAATCTTGCTAGTTCTCGCGTTTTGCAAGCGCGACACACGATGCACCGCGTTTCGTTCGATTCGTTCAAGAACTCTCGTATCTCGGACATCCGCGAGTTTTTCGCGTCGAAAACGTGCTCCCCGTGCGTTTTAGACGCTAAAAACGCGTATGACACTTGATTCGCACGAATCCGTTGAGAAATGGCCGAGATACGCCGTGTTACACTTGCGGACGATGAAATCTTGCTAGTTCTCGCGTTTTGCAAGCGCGACACACGATGCACCGCGTTTCGTTCGATTCGTTCAAGAACTCTCGTATCTCGGACATCCGCGAGTTTTTCGCGTCGAAAACGTGCTCCCCGTGCGTTTTAGACGCTAAAAACGCGTATGACACTTGATTCGCACGAATCCGTTGAGAAATGGCCGAGATACGCCGTGTTACACTTGCGGACGATGAAATCTTGCTAGTTCTCGCGTTTTGCAAGCGCGACACACGATGCACCGCGTTTCGTTCGATTCGTTCAAGAACTCTCGTATCTCGGACATCCGCGAGTTTTTCGCGTCGAAAACGTGCTCCCCGTGCGTTTTAGACGCTAAAAACGCGTATGACACTTGATTCGCACGAATCCGTTGAGAAATGGCCGAGATACGCCGTGTTACACTTGCGGACGATGAAATCTTGCTAGTTCTCGCGTTTTGCAAGCGCGACACACGATGCACCGCGTTTCGTTCGATTCGTTCAAGAACTCTCGTATCTCGGACATCCGCGAGTTTTTCGCGTCGAAAACGTGCTCCCCGTGCGTTTTAGACGCTAAAAACGCGTATGACACTTGATTCGCACGAATCCGTTGAGAAATGGCCGAGATACGCCGTGTTACACTTGCGGACGATGAAATCTTGCTAGTTCTCGCGTTTTGCAAGCGCGACACACGATGCACCGCGTTTCGTTCGATTCGTTCAAGAACTCTCGTATCTCGGACATCCGCGAGTTTTTCGCGTCGAAAACGTGCTCCCCGTGCGTTTTAGACGCTAAAAACGCGTATGACACTTGATTCGCACGAATCCGTTGAGAAATGGCCGAGATACGCCGTGTTACACTTGCGGACGATGAAATCTTGCTAGTTCTCGCGTTTTGCAAGCGCGACACACGATGCACCGCGTTTCGTTCGATTCGTTCAAGAACTCTCGTATCTCGGACATCCGCGAGTTTTTCGCGTCGAAAACGTGCTCCCCGTGCGTTTTAGACGCTAAAAACGCGTATGACACTTGATTCGCACGAATCCGTTGAGAAATGGCCGAGATACGCCGTGTTACACTTGCGGACGATGAAATCTTGCTAGTTCTCGCGTTTTGCAAGCGCGACACACGATGCACCGCGTTTCGTTCGATTCGTTCAAGAACTCTCGTATCTCGGACATCCGCGAGTTTTTCGCGTCGAAAACGTGCTCCCCGTGCGTTTTAGACGCTAAAAACGCGTATGACACTTGATTCGCACGAATCCGTTGAGAAATGGCCGAGATACGCCGTGTTACACTTGCGGACGATGAAATCTTGCTAGTTCTCGCGTTTTGCAAGCGCGACACACGATGCACCGCGTTTCGTTCGATTCGTTCAAGAACTCTCGTATCTCGGACATCCGCGAGTTTTTCGCGTCGAAAACGTGCTCCCCGTGCGTTTTAGACGCTAAAAACGCGTATGACACTTGATTCGCACGAATCCGTTGAGAAATGGCCGAGATACGCCGTGTTACACTTGCGGACGATGAAATCTTGCTAGTTCTCGCGTTTTGCAAGCGCGACACACGATGCACCGCGTTTCGTTCGATTCGTTCAAGAACTCTCGTATCTCGGACATCCGCGAGTTTTTCGCGTCGAAAACGTGCTCCCCGTGCGTTTTAGACGCTAAAAACGCGTATGACACTTGATTCGCACGAATCCGTTGAGAAATGGCCGAGATACGCCGTGTTACACTTGCGGACGATGAAATCTTGCTAGTTCTCGCGTTTTGCAAGCGCGACACACGATGCACCGCGTTTCGTTCGATTCGTTCAAGAACTCTCGTATCTCGGACATCCGCGAGTTTTTCGCGTCGAAAACGTGCTCCCCGTGCGTTTTAGACGCTAAAAACGCGTATGACACTTGATTCGCACGAATCCGTTGAGAAATGGCCGAGATACGCCGTGTTACACTTGCGGACGATGAAATCTTGCTAGTTCTCGCGTTTTGCAAGCGCGACACACGATGCACCGCGTTTCGTTCGATTCGTTCAAGAACTCTCGTATCTCGGACATCCGCGAGTTTTTCGCGTCGAAAACGTGCTCCCCGTGCGTTTTAGACGCTAAAAACGCGTATGACACTTGATTCGCACGAATCCGTTGAGAAATGGCCGAGATACGCCGTGTTACACTTGCGGACGATGAAATCTTGCTAGTTCTCGCGTTTTGCAAGCGCGACACACGATGCACCGCGTTTCGTTCGATTCGTTCAAGAACTCTCGTATCTCGGACATCCGCGAGTTTTTCGCGTCGAAAACGTGCTCCCCGTGCGTTTTAGACGCTAAAAACGCGTATGACACTTGATTCGCACGAATCCGTTGAGAAATGGCCGAGATACGCCGTGTTACACTTGCGGACGATGAAATCTTGCTAGTTCTCGCGTTTTGCAAGCGCGACACACGATGCACCGCGTTTCGTTCGATTCGTTCAAGAACTCTCGTATCTCGGACATCCGCGAGTTTTTCGCGTCGAAAACGTGCTCCCCGTGCGTTTTAGACGCTAAAAACGCGTATGACACTTGATTCGCACGAATCCGTTGAGAAATGGCCGAGATACGCCGTGTTACACTTGCGGACGATGAAATCTTGCTAGTTCTCGCGTTTTGCAAGCGCGACACACGATGCACCGCGTTTCGTTCGATTCGTTCAAGAACTCTCGTATCTCGGACATCCGCGAGTTTTTCGCGTCGAAAACGTGCTCCCCGTGCGTTTTAGACGCTAAAAACGCGTATGACACTTGATTCGCACGAATCCGTTGAGAAATGGCCGAGATACGCCGTGTTACACTTGCGGACGATGAAATCTTGCTAGTTCTCGCGTTTTGCAAGCGCGACACACGATGCACCGCGTTTCGTTCGATTCGTTCAAGAACTCTCGTATCTCGGACATCCGCGAGTTTTTCGCGTCGAAAACGTGCTCCCCGTGCGTTTTAGACGCTAAAAACGCGTATGACACTTGATTCGCACGAATCCGTTGAGAAATGGCCGAGATACGCCGTGTTACACTTGCGGACGATGAAATCTTGCTAGTTCTCGCGTTTTGCAAGCGCGACACACGATGCACCGCGTTTCGTTCGATTCGTTCAAGAACTCTCGTATCTCGGACATCCGCGAGTTTTTCGCGTCGAAAACGTGCTCCCCGTGCGTTTTAGACGCTAAAAACGCGTATGACACTTGATTCGCACGAATCCGTTGAGAAATGGCCGAGATACGCCGTGTTACACTTGCGGACGATGAAATCTTGCTAGTTCTCGCGTTTTGCAAGCGCGACACACGATGCACCGCGTTTCGTTCGATTCGTTCAAGAACTCTCGTATCTCGGACATCCGCGAGTTTTTCGCGTCGAAAACGTGCTCCCCGTGCGTTTTAGACGCTAAAAACGCGTATGACACTTGATTCGCACGAATCCGTTGAGAAATGGCCGAGATACGCCGTGTTACACTTGCGGACGATGAAATCTTGCTAGTTCTCGCGTTTTGCAAGCGCGACACACGATGCACCGCGTTTCGTTCGATTCGTTCAAGAACTCTCGTATCTCGGACATCCGCGAGTTTTTCGCGTCGAAAACGTGCTCCCCGTGCGTTTTAGACGCTAAAAACGCGTATGACACTTGATTCGCACGAATCCGTTGAGAAATGGCCGAGATACGCCGTGTTACACTTGCGGACGATGAAATCTTGCTAGTTCTCGCGTTTTGCAAGCGCGACACACGATGCACCGCGTTTCGTTCGATTCGTTCAAGAACTCTCGTATCTCGGACATCCGCGAGTTTTTCGCGTCGAAAACGTGCTCCCCGTGCGTTTTAGACGCTAAAAACGCGTATGACACTTGATTCGCACGAATCCGTTGAGAAATGGCCGAGATACGCCGTGTTACACTTGCGGACGATGAAATCTTGCTAGTTCTCGCGTTTTGCAAGCGCGACACACGATGCACCGCGTTTCGTTCGATTCGTTCAAGAACTCTCGTATCTCGGACATCCGCGAGTTTTTCGCGTCGAAAACGTGCTCCCCGTGCGTTTTAGACGCTAAAAACGCGTATGACACTTGATTCGCACGAATCCGTTGAGAAATGGCCGAGATACGCCGTGTTACACTTGCGGACGATGAAATCTTGCTAGTTCTCGCGTTTTGCAAGCGCGACACACGATGCACCGCGTTTCGTTCGATTCGTTCAAGAACTCTCGTATCTCGGACATCCGCGAGTTTTTCGCGTCGAAAACGTGCTCCCCGTGCGTTTTAGACGCTAAAAACGCGTATGACACTTGATTCGCACGAATCCGTTGAGAAATGGCCGAGATACGCCGTGTTACACTTGCGGACGATGAAATCTTGCTAGTTCTCGCGTTTTGCAAGCGCGACACACGATGCACCGCGTTTCGTTCGATTCGTTCAAGAACTCTCGTATCTCGGACATCCGCGAGTTTTTCGCGTCGAAAACGTGCTCCCCGTGCGTTTTAGACGCTAAAAACGCGTATGACACTTGATTCGCACGAATCCGTTGAGAAATGGCCGAGATACGCCGTGTTACACTTGCGGACGATGAAATCTTGCTAGTTCTCGCGTTTTGCAAGCGCGACACACGATGCACCGCGTTTCGTTCGATTCGTTCAAGAACTCTCGTATCTCGGACATCCGCGAGTTTTTCGCGTCGAAAACGTGCTCCCCGTGCGTTTTAGACGCTAAAAACGCGTATGACACTTGATTCGCACGAATCCGTTGAGAAATGGCCGAGATACGCCGTGTTACACTTGCGGACGATGAAATCTTGCTAGTTCTCGCGTTTTGCAAGCGCGACACACGATGCACCGCGTTTCGTTCGATTCGTTCAAGAACTCTCGTATCTCGGACATCCGCGAGTTTTTCGCGTCGAAAACGTGCTCCCCGTGCGTTTTAGACGCTAAAAACGCGTATGACACTTGATTCGCACGAATCCGTTGAGAAATGGCCGAGATACGCCGTGTTACACTTGCGGACGATGAAATCTTGCTAGTTCTCGCGTTTTGCAAGCGCGACACACGATGCACCGCGTTTCGTTCGATTCGTTCAAGAACTCTCGTATCTCGGACATCCGCGAGTTTTTCGCGTCGAAAACGTGCTCCCCGTGCGTTTTAGACGCTAAAAACGCGTATGACACTTGATTCGCACGAATCCGTTGAGAAATGGCCGAGATACGCCGTGTTACACTTGCGGACGATGAAATCTTGCTAGTTCTCGCGTTTTGCAAGCGCGACACACGATGCACCGCGTTTCGTTCGATTCGTTCAAGAACTCTCGTATCTCGGACATCCGCGAGTTTTTCGCGTCGAAAACGTGCTCCCCGTGCGTTTTAGACGCTAAAAACGCGTATGACACTTGATTCGCACGAATCCGTTGAGAAATGGCCGAGATACGCCGTGTTACACTTGCGGACGATGAAATCTTGCTAGTTCTCGCGTTTTGCAAGCGCGACACACGATGCACCGCGTTTCGTTCGATTCGTTCAAGAACTCTCGTATCTCGGACATCCGCGAGTTTTTCGCGTCGAAAACGTGCTCCCCGTGCGTTTTAGACGCTAAAAACGCGTATGACACTTGATTCGCACGAATCCGTTGAGAAATGGCCGAGATACGCCGTGTTACACTTGCGGACGATGAAATCTTGCTAGTTCTCGCGTTTTGCAAGCGCGACACACGATGCACCGCGTTTCGTTCGATTCGTTCAAGAACTCTCGTATCTCGGACATCCGCGAGTTTTTCGCGTCGAAAACGTGCTCCCCGTGCGTTTTAGACGCTAAAAACGCGTATGACACTTGATTCGCACGAATCCGTTGAGAAATGGCCGAGATACGCCGTGTTACACTTGCGGACGATGAAATCTTGCTAGTTCTCGCGTTTTGCAAGCGCGACACACGATGCACCGCGTTTCGTTCGATTCGTTCAAGAACTCTCGTATCTCGGACATCCGCGAGTTTTTCGCGTCGAAAACGTGCTCCCCGTGCGTTTTAGACGCTAAAAACGCGTATGACACTTGATTCGCACGAATCCGTTGAGAAATGGCCGAGATGCGCCGTGTTACACTTGCGGACGATGAAATCTTGCTAGTTCTCGCGTTTTGCAAGCGCGACACACGATGCACCGCGTTTCGTTCGATTCGTTCAAGAACTCTCGTATCTCGGACATCCGCGAGTTTTTCGCGTCGAAAACGTGCTCCCCGTGCGTTTTAGACGCTAAAAACGCGTATGACACTTGATTCGCACGAATCCGTTGAGAAATGGCCGAGATACGCCGTGTTACACTTGCGGACGATGAAATCTTGCTAGTTCTCGCGTTTTGCAAGCGCGACACACGATGCACCGCGTTTCGTTCGATTCGTTCAAGAACTCTCGTATCTCGGACATCCGCGAGTTTTTCGCGTCGAAAACGTGCTCCCCGTGCGTTTTAGACGCTAAAAACGCGTATGACACTTGATTCGCACGAATCCGTTGAGAAATGGCCGAGATACGCCGTGTTACACTTGCGGACGATGAAATCTTGCTAGTTCTCGCGTTTTGCAAGCGCGACACACGATGCACCGCGTTTCGTTCGATTCGTTCAAGAACTCTCGTATCTCGGACATCCGCGAGTTTTTCGCGTCGAAAACGTGCTCCCCGTGCGTTTTAGACTCTAAAAACGCGTATGACACTTGATTCGCACGAATCCGTTGA